>PQWD01013819.1:0-43841 GCA_019425675.1 Leucinodes orbonalis | reverse complement strand
ACCTACAACTGTCGTATACTCGGGTAGGTATTTAGGAGAACTAGTTATATCAGTATTTCATTGTATGTTCGTATTATTTTATGTGCAAATATATTTGGATAAGTGCAATTTATTCATATTTTAGATGTTTGATTGCAATAGCTCTTGTTTTATAATATTACCACAAATAATAGGAATATAATTATAATCAAAATACTCCCTAAGGATTATGTAGGTGCACTTAGAATTATTAGGTAGACACGATGTTGATATTTATACATTAGCAAGATTATTAATTTCATGTATGTATAAATTTACGCTTATGAATAAAAATGTACGGAATTTAATGGCAATCCGTTCCCACGGCCGGTTCCTAGTGAGAATTTCAAAACGTTGAACAATGAGTGCAGCGTGTCCCTGTGTGCAGGGCACAGGCAGATCAGTTGCAATGCACGTTGCACCAGTGTGCGCACTGTAGGATATGCAGCTGCCTACTTGTCGATGTATGCGTTAGTGTTGAACACTCGCCACGGTTGTGTTGTCTATAGGTGTAAATAAACTATTAGTTGCACACGAATGCACCTGTGTGACATGGGTTCGCCCGGCAGAGGTTCGTCACTAACACTTCTCGAGTCGATATAACTTTGATCCTATCATTTATTTTTATTTTATCAACCTAGCCGTTCGTATTTTGAACGGAAGTCTCAATACGTACGAATTTTAAGCACGTTTTTTTTTTTTTTCAAAGTTTATCACAATAAAGGGTTCCTTATTTTTTAACCTATAAAGTGATGAATCCTGAAAAAATAATAGTATCTTGTCCGTAACAGATTGGTATGTTTATCTTAAGTTTCAAAAAGTTTAAGTAAATATTTTTTGTTTGTATTAAAAATAATGTATGACAAAGATTTAATTTATTCACAGAGGTGAATAAACCTCACACGATAAATTGTAAAAGGTGTTATTTGTACAAAACATTACCTAACCATCCTTTGAATATGCAAACGATACCGACAAGTTGACAAAAATGAGTAATTCGTATAAAAGTTTGCATCAATATATTTCAAGAAGTTCATCTAATCAGTGGTCCAGCTTAAAAATTCCCGTGGAAACATTTCAGTTTCTCGTTTGAAACAGGGAGACTTGAGGGGAGCGAGCGCGCATGCAATCAATACAGAACCCCTCCTGTACATGTATACCTATAGCTATGATTTATATACGTTCCTCTGCCTGCTGCGCGCGCAGTTGGAAAATTCACCTATAGAGCGGGACTTAAAATCCTCATTATCAATGAGGATATATTCGACATTAGGAAATTAATAGTATTAATAATTACTTAACATTAAATTATTCAATTAAGCCCCAAATGCTTTAATGTACGATTCATAGATATTTGACATAACAATTTAACTTGTTCTGTGATAAGCATTGGGTTTTAAGTACTTGCATTTACTTGAATGTAACTTAATAAGCAATCTGCAATGTTTTTAGTACATTATTCATATTACCCAACTAAAATTATCTGAATAATCGGTAAATTATGTTTATATTTTAAACAGTTTCTTATTGGTACAGTAGCGTAAGTTCATTCAATCTCAATATTTTTCCGAGACGTCGATTTTTCGCGTTCACGCGGTCGTCCACCACCGGCACAAGAGCCGCGTCGCGAGTTCAAGGCGAACGCGCGCGGTCAGGTTCGAGGACACGGCGGCGGGCCCCTCGCGGCGCCTCCGCTTCCCCCTACGGTCCCTCCCATATTATCTGAAAACTCATAAAATACTACGAGTACCTACCTTCACTTCCTACAATGTACTTGTTGAATGGTCTCGGCTCCACTGTATATTTATCAAATTTATTCAATGATTGAAGGAGGGTTGTATGTGATTTGAAAGTCTAGGTCTTTAATTATCGCTCATTCGGCTGATAGTTTAGGAAGTGAAGGTCAAATTTATTGTATATTATGTTAATAAAACATTCTTATCTTTCGATCAAAATATTATTTGAAATAATGAGGAAACTCGAAACTAACCCAACTAGCTAAAAATAATTCAAATATAAATAGGTTGTCACTCATGTTCATACGGCACGTAACAAGAAATATGAACTCTCAATTATAAAGAACGAGTTCATGGTCCTCTGAAGCACGACTTAATAAGAAACGGATGGTCATTTTTCGCTTCTTATACTAATCTTCCTATATAAAAATCTGTACATTTTTACTTCAACTGCATAGTACTAATGTCATTTAGATTGAAATTATTTTAAGAAATTTCGAACTGAGAAAATGTTTAATTACTTGCCAGACAGGTAGGGCTACGTGTTTGTGTTAATATCCAAATTGTCGGATTCAAAGGGGCTTGATGTCTAGCGGTTCCGATATCGTTAGGGGTCGTTTCACCCTCTTTCGATCTTATGTTTTGTCTCTTTTTCCCACCCCTATACAAGCGGCCTCTTTCACACTCGTTTCATTTTGTGTAGGGTTACAGTTTATGAATGTTTTGGCGGCAAATTGCATATTTTTTTTAAATTTCGGGTAAATAACTGTTTGGTACTAAATCATTGAGAATCGAATGTAGTGATAATAATAAATAGTTTAAGTCACTAGTATTATCACACCGTGCCTTTTCTTATCAGTCACTGCACCTTATGCACCGTAGGTATAATTATGTAAATTACACAGTTTACTTTGTTAAGTCGCAATAATAATACCATTATTTTGATATTATACCAGCTTTCAATATGTGTTTACCTAAAAGTAGTAGATATTGGTCCCTTTTGACAGTTTTTTATTTATTTTACAAAGTGTACGGGACCGTCAGGACGCTCACTTGATGGTAAAGTGATACGACCACGACAGAGCGCCATTGATTGAGACTAACAACTGATAAACAGTTATTTTCTCCATTAATCCCGCATTGCGCTCAACACCCAAGACAATAATTATGAAGCGTTACAAAAATATCTCAAGATGGTCTTCAACCATTATTTGTAAATTGGCTTTAAATCGTAAAACAACGAAGAAATCTTCGGGTGTTTTTTAGAACCATGCTAAATGTACCTTTGTTTATCATCTAAAGAAGTTCTTGATTATCAAGAACGTACGAATCGACTATCCTACCTTAACATGCTTGCCACTCACGGCTTACTACCGGGTCACACGCTTCCTACTAGGGACAGCAATTGCATAGATCATACAGGGCTTAAGCTGGATGGAGATCAAAGCACAGCGTCTGTTGCTTTCCTTAATACGAATGTGACTGATCATCGAATGCTATTCTTAAAACTATAATGCTTCGGCAGATAACTTCAATTGACCTTGAAGGCGCTTTAGTGTTTGAGATCAAGTGACGTTAAAGATTGGCATCTTGCAGTGATCCAGTACTCTTAACCAACACATCAACCGGTAAAGTACAGCAGTGCATATTGACTAAAACCATAACTAAATCTACGTACAGCCAGCGTCTAAAATATAGGAGCACTTAGGGTATCTAAATTAATAGACACAACCTAGAGGTCAATAATATCGGTTCAAGCAAAGTGTTCATATTGTTGTCAACATTCTAGTCGCTCAAAAATCGAGACGTTTAAAATGTCAGAAACATAGGTACAAACAAAGCGCCAGTAATATAGTTACAGTCATCGCGTCAATGGTATCGAAGCACCTTGAGTGTTCACAAATGTGAACCACTTTTGAAGCTCCAAAGTTTAATGACTTTACTGTAATTTATTGATTAAAGAAAATTGATAGTATTTAAGTTCTTAATATCCTTTATCTTGATGCTTAGTAATAAAAATGTTTAAGGTTGATTATGATACACTCTATTTTTACTAAAAATAAATAATGTTAATTCCAAATTTTTGTTTAATTCTTGCAATAAACATAATACATAAAGATGCACGATCGTGCAGGCGATTTTCAGGAAAACTAGGCTTTTCCGATTTAAACCTTATAGTTTTATAAATTCAACCTATGTTATAAATTTCATAAAATAAAAGCTTTTATTAGCTGGTTGTAAAATGAGGCTAAAACTGGCAGAAAATTTCTAGCAGAAAAACGCGATGGGCAGGGTCAAAAAGGAGACTTGAAGATTTTTTCCATAGAATATGTTTAAAAATCTAATCGATTCGCACATTAAGCCAAAAGCTATAAACAAAAACACCCTTTCATGGGACCAAGACTTTGTTCATCACTGGTCTTCGTGGTTTTTCTGTTAGACTTTCTGCCGGTTTCAGCTACATGGTTGAAAAGGGTTACCTTACGGTTAACGAAATGAATGAATATTTTGCGAATATTGGTAAAACTTAATGATGATGATGATCTATTACCTAATGTAGTTACTCACGAAACGAGTTTATTTATAGAGGAGAGTAGTAAAAGTGCCGACAAAAAAATGAAGTCTGACTCGGACCGTCTGTTGGTTGTATTTTTTATACGCGTCACACCAGTAATCATTCCAGTCGGTCCCTTCCGACAACAGATTGTAGATTGGTGTAGGTCTTTCATAGTAAAAAAATGTATATTAACAAGAGAATATGTAATATAAAATTGTCATCTGTATTTTTAAGTAAAATAATATAGGTACTTACCTATTTTGTATTTGTTTATACAGCTTTGCTATTGAAGCTGTGTAAATAAAATACAAGTAAAAGATAAAGGACCTACCTGATCAGTTAATCCCATCTGTATGATCATAACTTATTAAATTGGTCGCATTAATCGACCCAAAACATTAATAAGTTATGAAGAAAATGTATACAGTTTAACTTGCAGTCATATTCCAGGCTATCGCTTCGACCATGCACGGCGCATACCATACTCGAAAACAGGTTTCTGGCACTACGTAGTGGTTTCATTGTTGTACTGCCCCATTCTTGCGTTGTTTCGTTCGCCTACATTTAATGTTGAATAGAATTGGCGCGAAAACAGCATGTAGGTTAAATCATACAATAATGCAATTCGGAATTATGGTGTATCTATGCACATTTAATTAGTATTTACTTTTAAGAAACTCGTTTTTATGATGAGAAGCAGTAACTTAACATTCAAGGCTTCAATGATAATTACCCGATGAACCCGATAGAAGGTATAACAAAACAAATTGTATCATTCACCTAGGGCATTTGAATTATTCGAATAAGGAATCATTTCTAATATAGTTAAACTATAATTCGAATTTTCGATGTAATTTTTTTAACTTTACTAAAATAAGTTTGATCTTTTAAATTTCGATTCATAATTAATCAGAAGAAGAGCTAAGTCGTTTTAACTGGAGCATACTCTAAGATTGTCTGAAGAGGTAGAGGACACGATAACCTTGGACTCCGGACACTTCCTCTTCTTCCGAGAAGCTGATACATAGGTAGGGTTTCCCAAAGTGGTGTCGGTTTTCTGGTTCACAAGTCTGGTTAGCGTACTTTGCATTAAAACTCAGCGGCAGGTACACCCTAAAGGTGGTACATAAATATACGCTGAACTCGTCAAACTCTGATGAAGAGGTTGAAGCTGTGTATTAGGATATCTCTAGGGACATACATTGACCTTCTACAATTTTGTAATAAGGGTCTTTAACGCCGAAGAAGAAAAACAAGGACACGGCGAATTGTGAGAAATTATTACGTATATATTTATTATTTTTTTTCATCAAAGAAATAAAATATGTCATATAATTTTACAATTATTGCATTTTTAAAAATAATTTGTGTTGATCTTATGGAACAAAAAGGGGGAAGACAAAGAAGAAACACAACACACACACAACATTGTTTCTATCAAGTATTTTAAGTTTTCTTTACTATTAGAATAACGTCCCCAAAATATTCGAATTTTCAAAATTGTCGAACAATGGCAAACCCTACTTACACCTAAACAACAATAAAACGATTAAAAATGCCTACACCTAGAAACCCTGTCCTTTTTCTCAATTTAGTGTTACCCTCACACGAATCTTGGAATTTAAAACTGCAAACCCGGGCAAAATATAAACAAATATGGATCAAAGTCCAATATTGGAAAGAAAATCGTTTGAACCTATGACACTGCACGTAACCCGTGGTAGCTATTAGATCCCGAACTGTAAGCCAAATTCCGCTATGTTTTGAAAAAGTTACATACGTCATTAAGAGTAAAAAAATTAAAAATTATATATAAAATGGTTAATCATAAAAATCTACAGCATGCGACACTGGTATTTCCCATGAATTAATAATCCATAAATACAATACTGCTTTTAAAAAGTTCTTCACCAGCATGCATAGTGCCGCTAGACTTAGGGCTTCCCCGACTACTTTTGCTAACCACCATTCACCAAGTATTTTCGGACCATAATCTTTCGTGCTGGTCGTGTTTGGTAGTTTGCCAGAGTCTTTTGATGCGCCTTTTTGTGCCCTCAGCCATTAGCTGCGTTATGAGTTTCAAAAAGCACTTGGAGTAGCTAGGGCTTCCCCGACTACTTTTGCTAACCACCATTCACCAAGTTTTTTCGGACCATAATCTTTCGTGCTGGTCGTGTTTGGTAGTTTGCCAGAGCCTTTTGATGCGTCTTTTTGTGCCCTCAGCCATTAGCTGCGTTATGAGTTTCAAAAAGCACTCGGAGTAGCTGAAACCTCTCATAGCAAACCATTTTATCATTCATAAACTCACAAAAACAAATGGTTATGACTAACAGGGAGTCAAAAGTGATCTTTTACGTTTTTTCCCTTTGTTGCATGGGTTCCTCCTGTTTCATATACTCTTTTTTTATTTACAGTTGTGCTCAGACATGGATTTGTACATCACAGACTCCCTACAGGACATGCTGGACATGGACATCAAAAATGAGATCGCAACCGATCTTAGCAGTATTACAGACTTCTCAGTTAGTATTTTGAGTTAGTTGTAGTATTAATAAACATTCAATAATCTATCAAAGGTTTATCATGAGCTCAATTCATGTTGATTATTATTAAACATAATAAAAACTTAGAAAATTAAATTTTTCAGGATTCATTGGGATTAAATTTTACGAAATGCCACCATTATTGGACGTCGATGCAGATAACTCGCTGCATGGCTAAATAACACGTCAAGTTTTGTACATAACTTAGTTATATGGTTGAGGCTAATGCCGTAATGGTTAATCCAAACTCAGTTATGCCATCTTCCTTTGCCGAAACTCCAGTAAAGAGCGTTGTAAAGGAAGAAGCATCAGACTTGATGCTAACATCAGCATCAAACAACACATTAAATAAGTACATCACCACCGAGTCCAAAGAAGAAAAAAGTCATTTAACATTTTCACCAATGCATAAAAGTTCCAAAAGTAAAAGAAACTGACACAGAACCTGCGCCTAAAAGAATTGGAAGAGGCCACCCAAATGGTTATTACGTGCGTAACATGAAAAGACGGTCGTCAAAGATTTATTAAAAGATTGGACAAATCTAAAGTAGCAAGCGTATCCACAACAACAGTTCGAATAAAAGCACAACCAGAAATTTTAAAAGTAAATAAGTCTATTTTAAATACAAGCCAAAAAATTACACAGCAAATAGGAGCTAAAACAATTATATCTGGTAATATACACATATTGGACGCGCAACAATCTAGGACAATTTTAGCAAATGGCAACAAAAATCAGGCTACAATTTTAATTGATAATTCATCATTAAATAATAGGCAAATACTGAAAACTTCAGTCAACAATACATTTACAGTCGAAACCAGTCAAACAAAATATGTCAATAGTAGCAAAACAGGAGGGCCTAGTGAATTTCCAAAACCTGCGTATTCTTATTCCTGTCTCATAGCAATGGCGTTAAAGAATTCAAGAACAGGAAGTTTACCAGTTTCAGAAATATACAATTTCATGTGGTATGTAACATTTATAGAACCTTGCATATTGCATTGCAAAAGAATATTGTATGATTTTAGTAATACTATTTTTTCTTTAGTCAACACTTCCCTACTTCAAAAACTGCACCAAATGGTTGGAAAAATTCAGTACGACATAATCTTAGCCTAAACAAATGTTTTGAAAAAATCGAAAAACATCAACAAATGGAGCCAAAAAAGGTTAAACAGCTGATTTACAAAAAGTTTTAAAAAGTTTTTAAGTTTGCAATAAATAGTAACTAATGAATTATGTTTTAAGGTTGTCTATGGGCTATGAATCCATCTAAAGTTGGAAAAATGGATGAAGAAGTTCAAAAATGGTCTCGGAAGATCCCAGGCTATTAAAAAGCTATGGTTTATCCAGGTCAGTTTTTTTATTTAAAATATCATTCCAGAAACAATAAAAATTCAGTTAAATGTTTAAGGTAATAAAAATATAAAGTTACGGATATGGTTAATTATAATAAAAATATATATTTACAGAGAACTTGGAAGCTTTAGAGCGTGGCGAAATGAAATATAACGTAGTAAGTGGTGATGTGGACGTTGACGATGATGTTGACGCTGATGTCGAAGCGGACCTAGATACTGAGGTCGAAATAGACCCTGAAATCAAAGAAGAGGTCGAGGAAGAGGAGTTTGTTTTTGAACAGGTAAATTTTATTAATAACTAGCGACCCGCCCGGGCTTTGCATGGGTGCAATTGCTGATATTAAATAGTATTGCAGTAGTTTTTCTATTGTGTATTTTGTAAATACACTAGAAAAACTGTGAACGTTGTAAAAACATTATTTTATAGAAAACAATGTCGATATAAACTACACACCTAGTAAGTGATGTCACAACACTAGAAAAGCAATCGCAACTTCTCGCGTACTCTACCTACCTAGGCGACTTATCACCAAGTCTGCCACCTGATATAATAATTTACAACTATATATATTTTTTATAATTGTATCTACAGGAAATGTCAGACCAAGAATTAGAGGTTGAAGAAGTAGTAGAAGGCACGGGAATGGTGGGTGGTACTTACCGTTTGTTGGCTACGGGTCCTTCATCACTCACTTCCTATATGACTGACGGCGAGTCAGGCGAGGATGTTAGCGATATTGAGGTACATTGTATTTTTAATGTTTTCATAACCATTATCCCAAATAACAATAATAAATAAACAAAAATAAATATCCACTGACATTCACACAGCGCTATATAGCCTTAAACTAAGCATTGGCATGTAAACACTTTTACATAGGAAACACCCAGAGCAATACAAAACAGACATGTTCATGTCCACAAATATTTTTATAGCCCGGGGATCGAACCCGGAACCCTTGGTGTAGTAGTAGCCGGCGTCTCAGCCATTTCACCAGATGGCTTGTAATAGAGTCTCCATTTTGTCGGGATTCCTGGTTGTCAATGGATTAATGAAAATCATTGCATTTAGCATTACTTTTAGTATAAAAAGTAGTTTAGGAAATATACTAATTAAATTACGGTTTATTTTACAGATACTAGACCACTCATATGAAGAAATTGACATAAAACCAGTGAAATTAGACTTGTCGTGGTCTGAAGACTTTTCAAGTAAGTTGTACAAATATAACATTATTATTACTCATTAACATTATTTCTCTTGCATATTTTACTTAATTTATCAAATCTTATTTATGAAACTTTTTTTTTCAGTGCCTACAGCTAAAAGAGCTAAAACTAACTATGTGTATCAACCCGTAACCACTCAGACCCACACTAGCAGGCGAAAAACGCCACTCGTGAACAGAGTTGCATTAATGTAAGTTTAAATCAAGACTATCTAGTTTTAAAAAAATGTGATCATAAGATTATGGGGTCAATAATAGATTAAAATTTCCAGTGTCTGTATTGCTATTGTCTTAGTTTTAGAAAAATGATTTGAATTTAATAATTTTGCTGTGAATTGCGTCGACGCTTTTCGTATTATTTTAAATACGAGCGTGTTAGTCGGTACCAGATAAGTGTATTTAGATGATGTATACAAAATTGGGACACTTGTTACACTGTAAATTGTTTTAATACTTTTAAAAATAGTGCTTATATTTCCGGATTAATTCCTTTCTGACATCTCTTGTGTAATTGAATTTATATTCTTTATATGTATGCCTATTTCATATTATAAGGTGTTCCCGATACCATTGCTTGTGGTTGGCATCCAACCATGTTTCAGTACAAAGACTGTTTCTTGCTGCTGCATTGATTTCTTTTGATAAAGTTGACTAAGTAGGGTATGAATTGTATGTATTTCTATGACTGTTATACACTATCAACTGAAACAGTTTGGCCGTTGTATGTAAGGCTCGGAACCGGTTAAAAATTAACTGTTAATACCGATTTATATTGGTTTTACTTCGCACTATGAAAAAAGAACGCGAATGTTTAAAAAACATTATAACTAATCTAGATAAACGGGTTTAATCTACAGGCAACGGGCTCTATCACCGGGAAAAGGCGTGCGCGCATGCGCTTGTAAACAAATACACTAACGTGTACTGTTTTTTTAGGGTTTTTCTTAGAGAAACAATTTAAGAACTTTATGAAAATGTTCCCAAGAAAAACCAGTTTAAAAATAAGTTTCAGGAGTGAAACCAAAATAAAAGGTTTGGCGAAAAGTACATGACAACGGTTTGGAAATTAAACAGGTTTCCGAGCTTTGGTTGTATGTTACCAACCATCATCATTCTTGAATTGTTGATGTAGGGATAACATAGTGGGTAACTGTCATGTAAATCAAGGGTATATGGTAGATGTGTGTTTTTGTTTATAGCAGTCAAAAGTCTCTATGCAGCAGCACATTTAAGCGGGTAATATAATATATTTTAAAATCCCACCGCTGATTGTATATAATTTTAATCTTTAACATTTTTACTTTACTATTTTTCATCTGCCATTGTTAGAATTGAATTTCTTTTAAAATATATTGGTTGCTCTTTTCTGCTCACCTATTGTTAAACTATTGTTTATCATTGGAAGAGAGTATCCAAAATATTTTTCATTCATCTTTGAATAGTCATATGAAGTCTTAGATATTATTTAAAACATTACACAGTTAAGGTGTTTTCCATTTTCTTCCTGGGTAGTGATAACAAATTTTGCTTAATGTCAAAAAAATATATTTCCAATTTGTACATCCTTTGTTGTTTTTTGTTAAATACATTGTTGACTTTTAATAAATTTACTGAAACGTACCCAAAAAGTGATGCTATTAAATCAAGTATTTAGCGGCCTATTCAGTCCCACCTGAAAGGGCTAATACGATCATAGAGATTGTATACTAAAGTTCCATTAATGTAGGCTGTCAATTTAATTTTTGTATAGAACTAATGAATTGTATTTTCAAGGGAATTAAAATATTGTAATGGCACTTTTGGCGTCTTAGGATCATACTTTGTAATATTATGTGGTACTAATATAGTTGTATTCCTAACATTTTATGAAAATGTTTCAGCTCAAATTGGTGTTTAAAATTGTTTTAGTATAATTGTAATCAAAAGTTGTAACAGTAAGCCCATTTTGTATGATAGATCTCGAATGTGGGTGTCTATATTTACCTAAAGTCAACATTAGAAATAAGTTTAGTTAAACATTTATATATTCGAATTTTAGATGTTAACAAATCATGAAGTATTTCTTGTTTGTGTCCCTCGTAAAGATGTTAGTATAATGAAATCGAGGAATTGACCTCGCGTAGGAACACAGATCAAAAAGTTCTTCACTAGAAAAACATTGAAGCACACTGATCTTGTTCAAAACATCCAATAGTTTTGTTTGTCAAAAACTAAAATAATAACAAAAACATAAGCCAACTTAACATAATCAATTAGATTAGATAAAACTGTGATATGAGATTTACTATTGATAAACACAATTAAATCCATGAAATCATATTTAGGACAAATAACTAGTTAGCATATTTTTTTATTTGTCAATCTAGGGTATCAAAATTGGTTACTAGAAATTGACTTCCAGGGAGATTTATCCCAGGGATAATAAGGAACCATAATCTTTCACTTTGTCCGGCATCAACTAGGCTAGTGTAATAGGCTTGTTCTTCAGAAAAGATGCATTTGTTCTGATGTTATAAAGAATACATGCAACTTTAAAGGAAAATAGTAAGTTTTTCTGTTAAAAAATAGTTATTTTCCAAAGTCCAAAATTAGTATAACTTTATTGTGAAGTAATGTTTTGAAGCAACATGCATTTATTTGAACGTTATAAAAAAATTTAGTTACTTTTAACATCTGATACAAGCCTTAATACTTGCTCCAGTGGTTATGTAAGCCATTTAGGTGGAGCTACGTCAATAAGATCTTTGCATTTATATTCATGCATGAAGATAACTCCCGCCCGAACCACTTCACCAAATTTAATTGATTTAAAAACTGAATTTCGGAAATAATTTCAATTATATCATCGAGCGGTAGGTATGATATGAATATATACCATTCGTAGTAAATATTCATTGTCATTATTATATTTATGGACTGGTTTCTTTAGTGGAATACTAAGAATTTATTGGCATTTGTGGTATAATTAGCAACAAATATTGTATGATATGAAAATATTACATGCATCCATAGCTTACGCAAAGCTAAATAGCACTTAAAAAGTGGTGCTTTTTGTATACTTCTATTTTTTTAAACAACAGTGCAATTGTGTATATAAGATGTCAATCATTTGAATAGATTGTTTTGTATTTAATAAGTTGTAGAATTGTGTATAAATGATTCAAAATAAATATCAGTGTACTAAAAACAATTTACTTACGCCAATACTTACGTATTATTACATTTATGTGATTGAAGAAGCACATAGCTTTTGTTTTCCATGTTGCTAGTAGAAAAATGTTTTATATATAAACTACCAATAAATTCTACATTTTATTCATTAAAGTGACAAAATACTATATTTGTGTAATTTAAAACTTACTGTAATTGTGTATGTTAATAGTGGAAAAATGTCTGTAATGTAGTATTAGCTAAAAAAATAATACATTGTTAATGAAGTTACAGGTGCATTGCATCTTTTCCTATGAGATAAATACACGTATAATAAAAAAAAAATACCAGTTTTACATAAATGCAAATTTCCGTTACATTGACTTTGTATTTTAATTCAATCTAGCATTTCATTGTATTTTAATTAAATAAAACAACAATGAAATCCTATATGAAATCTGTGTAACTTTGTATTTTTCCACTGCCAGTATTTCAGCATCCATGTAAAAATATTGATGTTTTAGTAGAGTAAGCTTACAAAATAGTTTAGTTTCTAGTTAGTATGTATTGTAATACGAAAACTAAGTTGAATGATTTTTAATAACATTTTTGTAATAAAAATAAATGAAGTAAATTTGTATTTTTTTACTAATGATAAAAAATAATCCTCTGTCTAGCTTTCCCCGTACGAGTCTTAGATAAGAGACACCCACCAAAAACATTCTATAAAAAATCTAGCCAAGTCTCGATGGAGCTGCTTGATTATCTCTAAAAAGTAATGAAATCAAGACAAAGACGTGCCAAGTCTAAGGTTCCTTACTGCAATTAATTATTATGGTTGATGTTGTGTGACTTGGCCGTTGAAGAGTACACAAGGATACAAAACTAGGTGCTTCATGACACCATTGCACCAATCTGTCGCCAGAACCGCTACCCATTGACGGTACAAATTTGCCACTTGAAAAACGGTGATTCAATAGCCCATCGATTGTAGGCTTGATAAAGCCACTAACGTATAAAGAATGTTCAACGGCCAAGTCACACAACATTAACCATAATAATTAATTAATTGCAGTAAGGAACCTAAGACTTGGCACGTCTTTGTCTTGATTTCATTACTTTTTAGAGATAATCAAGCAGCTCCATCGAGACTTGGCTAGATTTTTTACAGAATGTTTTTGGTGGATTTTACTTCTTTTTGTAGAAACTTGAAAGGAATATTAGACGACCCATTGGGTGTAATGGTTGAAACGTCGGCTACTAGACCAAGGGTTCCGGGTTCTATCCCCGGGCAGTACCTACAAATATTTGTGTGCACCAACATATCTGTTTGTATTGGTCTAGCGCGCTCGACTTGGCGGGGGCACTGCCGTGCCCCCCGATTTTTTTACATCGGATGAAGCGGCCCACCATGTTAAATATATAGTTTAAAGGCGGGGTATGTCAATCTCTTATAGTTTGGCTGGGCTCTTTTGTTATCTAAGCAGGGTCACCAGGTACTCCAGATCTTCGATTATCCAAGTTATTATAGTTTTCCCTTTATGTAACCATTAAACCCTGACTCTGTACCAAATTTCAGCTCTGTGAGTTAATGGGAAGTACAAGTTCTATTTTGATGATTTTGTTATCTAAGCAGGGTCACCAGGTACTCCAGATCTTCGATTATCCAAGTTATTATAGTTTTCCCTTTATGTAACCATTAAACCCTGACTCTGTACCAAATTTCAGCTCTGTGAGTTAATGGGAAGTACAAGTTCTATTTTGATGATTTTGTTATCTAATCAGGGTCACCAGGTACTCCAGATCTTCGATTTTCGAAGTTTTCATAGTTTTCTCTTTATGTAGCCATTAAACCCTAACTCTGTACCGAATTTCAGCTTTCTGAGTTAATGGGAAGTACTAGTTCTATTTTGATGATCATGAGTGAGTGAGTGAGTGTCTGTCGAAAATGCGAAACTTTGCTTTGGCTTAACGTCGGAACTAAATGACCTACAGACTTGAAATTTTGGATTTAAAGTAAGTTATTATATCTTACTAGATGACGAAAATTTCAGCGCTCTGGTATTATCCAAAGGTTCTCAAATCGGGGCCTGAAAATGCGGCGAAATGGATCCTGTAAAGGATGGTACGGCAGTGTTTGCTTCGCGCTCGACTTGGCGGGGGCACTGCCGTGCCCCCAGATTTGAAAAGTTACCGTTAAATGCCTCATCACTGGTATGCTTCAAGCTGTAATCCTTGTATTTGAAACAATCATGTAAAAAGTATATACTTATTCGTGATATGCTCATAAAACAATCGAGACAAGTGTTCAGAATGCAGCGACAGCACACATTTCGAATGAGCGTACGTTTACCTCTGGTTTACCTAAACAAAAGCCTACAAACAAACTGTATTCTCTTTTTTGGTTCGTTTTTGAGGCACAGGAGGCGTATCTACTTTTATACATACAGAATATCATTGATTTGAAATGATTCTGACAAGCCAAAAATTGGGCTGAAAAGTCGCACAAGCTATAAGTTGGTGAGGATTATGACTTGAACGTCAAGCTGTAATTCACCTCTGGTACATGCAAGAATGTTACAAAAAAGTTACAACAATAAGCCGTTTCTGGAACGACTATGATTTCGGATCAAGTTAGTGCAAAAATAGTCGTAAAAGTGAAAATAAATTTGTGCTGATTTTAATGATAATAAAAACTTTTTATTTTGCCTAAATAGTGAAGATGCACAAATTTTATTTTTGTGTTTATTTATTTTTTATTTTTTTCCTTCTTCATGACCTTGCACGGTTTGTGCATCCGGCCAAAGTCAAAGTTATATTATATATTATTTTATTTAAGTAAAAAGAGGAACGACAAGTAATACGAAAAAGTTACATATACGGAATTTGGATAATAGGAGTAAGATCAGGAAGTAACTTAGATATATTACTGATTAAAATATATAAATAGATACAAAGATAATTGTGTTTATTTTAAAGAACTACATTTGGAATAGACCACACATATAATTAAAAATCAAAAATGCCATTTTCTGCATAAAAGTGCGGTTTGAAATTGTCAATTTCAAATTTCGCGCCAAAACGGGCTGGCGTGACGTTTGACGTCAGATATGTGAATGTACCTCCTTTTCTTCAAGGACTTTTACATTTTTTTTCTCGACTCTCGAGACCTAATTTATAAGAATTTTAAATGACTAATAATGTTTGGATTTAATGAATTGATACTCCGGAAAAAAAGCCGCGTTGACCATACTTTGTGCCAATGTGTTCATCTAATAACAATCATATTGTTTTTGACTGACACAAAACCGGGAAAAAAGAGATTTCGAGCTGTGAAGACGAATGAATTATTCCTCAAACTATTTTTCGATGCGATGAAGACGTCTATGATGTTAGAATATACTTGTTATTCCTCATCTGCTTGTTGCACAAATACAATAACAAAACTGTCTGTAACCTTTTATTGTCAAGATAAGGAATCATGTTAGGAAGTTAAAAAAAGTTGTGAATAGAGATGCTCATGCCCATAGATATAGGATATACTAGCACGCTAATTTTAAATCTATGCTTAAACCCATATTTTCGAATGCTAAAGCAGAATAATGCCTTTGACACCTGAATCAGCAATAATAAAAAAATGAAAAATTCTTGGAAGCATTGATAATATACCAAGTTTAATATTGTTTTTTATATTACAGTCACAAAAACATACAAACTTACACAATTATGATATTTATGATATAAATAAAATAATGATTTTTTTAAAACTAAGGAAATTATTATTATTTCTTCTTTGTTCCTCGTTCATCTTTAGAGTGTAGTGTAAGTGCCATGGATGAGGACTGCACAGGGCAGTTACATGTGGAAATCCTCAGGGCAGCATTTTCCAAGCAGTTTTTTCTCACACTGTGCTGAGTTCAAATATAACCTTTTCTTTTTGCTCACTACTTACATTATGATGTTTTGTGATGAAAAATAATCATTTCTAGATTATCAGTAGACATTATGCTTTGATATTTCAATAAAGTACCGTAAAAAGTTAATATTTCGCATCAGGCTTATTGCGGTTTATAAAACTCACTTCCGACAAAAATAAATTACAACCGTGTCAACATTAATTTTGGTAGTTTCCTGGAGTCTGCTTTTACACTCCTAAATTTCATTTTTATTCGAGTTAAAATAACGAAAACTAAATATCTAGGAGTCGTAGTCGATCAGCGACTTACATGGCATGCCCAAATTGACATCTTGACAAATAGAATTCGTAGATTATCTTGGATTTTCGGGTCCCTTAGACATGTTGCTGATTTAAAATTAATAAAACAGATATATTTATCGCTAGCTCAATCTGTCCTCAACTATTGCATACCTGTCTGGGGTGGAGCTACCAAAATCAATTTTTTAGAGCTAGAACGCACCCAGCGGGCTTTACTAAAAGTTATTTATTTTAAACCCTATAGGTTCCCAACTGAAAGTCTATACGCCCAATGTGCTCTGTTGTCAGTTAGAAAAAATTACATTTTGCAAGTTATTTTAAGACAGCACAAAAATTTACCATACGACACCACTAGAAAAAAAGAAAGAAGGATTAAAAATATTGCTCCTGTGACACACATTAAAACTGCTTATGCAAAGAGACAGTTTATTGGTCAATCACCGCATATCTACAACAAAATTAATAAAATCATTGACTTTCATTCCGAAACCACTCATGCTGTAAAAAAAATTATACAGATATGGCTTCAAGGCAAAACTTACAACGAAGTCGAGAGTCTTCTCTCTAAGTAAATAGGAAATGTAAGTGATACTATTTCACGATTTTTATCTATCAATTACTTAATAATAAAAATAAAACCGATCCGAGAAACAAACAAAGTAGACTTACATATGCACACACACACACACCACACACACACACACACGCACGCATGCACGCACACATACACACACACACACACTTTTAAATTTGTTATTATCTGTTCTTATGTACCTACATATTTGTAATAATTAATACTTTTGTATCTTAAAATTGAAAGAAGGAGCGGGGTCTCCTAACACAGGTATTACACTTAAAAGGAGACTCCAGCCATTGTAATGTAATTATGTATAAGATACTAATAAAATATTTTCATTTCATTTCATTTCATTTTCATTCGAAAAATGCCGATTTTGTCGTTTTAATGTTCACTTTTTACTAAACCTTTAACGTCAAAATAATATGTCATACATAGATGACGTAAATGACAGTGATTGGTGTTTTATTTTACGTTACGTTTCAAGTAATTTCAATTCGTAATTATTTCAAAAAAACAGCGTTAATTAATATATAAACCATACGGTGTCCCTTCTTTTGTGTTATTTTAACATTTTAATTTCAAAATATTCATTTATATTACATTTGCATGTTCCCTATTCTATGGATGTTATATATATTTGAAATCTCAAAGAAAATTCGTTTTCATTGAGATTTTAAATATGGGTCACAGCTTGAAGTACACGATCTAATTTTAATTTACGACCAATTAAATCATTCATGTTAAAAATAACGGAAAATGTCAATAATTATCGCGACTTTTATCAAGGAGATTACAATCACAGTAGACAGACGGTAAAACATCTTTATACAAACGTGCCGCTCTCGGTCCGAATGTGTGCATGCGCGCCGCGCGCCGTGTCTGCACGTTATTTCACGCACACGCTGGTATAATATATCGGGGAATAAGGTTACGTACGCGCGAGTTACGCTCGCATTTATCAACTCTCGCCGGCCACTCACCATATTAATTATTACGAGTATCATGACCTCAAAAAGGGCAAAAAAATATTGTAGTGTTTTCGGGTGCCTCAATAACGATTTCGCAAACACGGACTTATCATTCTTCATAGATCCTACTGAACCAGAAATGTAAGTACCTACTTATACTTAAATCTTATTAGAAAATGCGATATTTGTATTGTTTATTTCACAGATTATTTGTTTTATTAAGAGCGTAGCCGAGTCGCATGTTCCATATCAATGTATTCCCAAATTTACTTGCGAATACTATGTTTAGAGCTAAAGTTTATTTTAAGAAGCCTAGTTTTACTATAAAACAGGATATAGTACGAAATATCGTGAACGTAAACGTATTGGTCGGTTATAGTGTAATAAGGGCAATTTCACAATAATTAATATTGCAAATTACAATTATATATTTTTTCTATTGTCTTATGTGTAGGTTGATCCAAATATGGCGTCTTAATCATAATATTATTAACTTAATTAAATTATAATAAGATGGGTCTGATAATTAGTTTCGAATGCCGTGTGGACGCCCTTTCGAAAAGCCGTTGTATCGAAAATAGCTCAATCCAATGACGGCGTCGCAAACACACTGTCTAGAAATACTTTTTTGTGTGTAGTACGCTAGATCGATAGTAACGGTTTCGAAATCCATTGTTATTTACTGGAGTCCTTGTTCAAATTTGTCGTAAAATAGGAATCAAGCTTACTTTCCTATTTATAATATTAGTAAGGATTTAGATCAAGTGCTGCTTGTTTGAAAATATTAAAAGTGACAACCCTGGAGATCAACGCAAGAGTAGGCAAATAACTCGGCGGGTGGCCTTAGATAACCTACTGTTCTGTGTCTACTGTGGTTCGACTGTCGCACAGAGAGATATGAATAGTTTATAGTCATTAAAAGTTTTTATTACACATTTCTGTGTCTACTGTGTTGCAATCTTCTTGGCTACAACCGCTGAAACATTGTCTGAGGCTACAACACTATAAATGTCAGTAATGACATGACCTGTCAAACTCATCATGGCTGGCAAAACAACAAAGAAGCATAAATAACGTGTTTGTTACCTACTAAGCGCTATTTTATCATAATTATTGAAATTGTAATCCTATGAGTTTGTTAATTATCCATGGGTGTAAATTAAAACTTGACAATGGCTACACGAGAAATATTAACTCTTCAATTTGGCCATTATTCCAATTACATAGGATCACATTTCTGGAATATCCAAGAGCTAAGCTTCGATTATACAGGTCTCAAAAAAGTTGAAGTCAATCATAATATTTTATACCGAGAAGGTGAAACTCATAAAGGTGAAGTAACATATACTCCAAGACTGTTGTTAGCTGATTTGAAAGGAAGTTTAAAAACTTTACCAGCAAGTGGAGGACTCACAGAAGAAAATGACCAAGAAAATATAGACTGGTATAACATAGAAAAAATTGAGGAGTCCCCACACGATCGAAACGAATATTTGGTTGATATTGACTCGGATAATGCAGCAGTAGAAGACAAGACTTATAACCTAGAAGATAGTGTTAAAACATGGACAGACTTTTTATACCCACGATTACATTCCCGTTCGATTAATATTGTAAAAGAATATACCCATGATGACAATGTAAGTTAAGTAACTTTTGTGTGTTGTATTTATTCCTATTATTCATTGCAATTTTGGTAAAAATTTTATTACCTATTTAACCCAGGGCACAATATAATTCTTTTAAAATTGAGTCACAAGAATCTTAAAGTTTAATTAACACAACTTTTTTTGGAGTTGGCATACATTTTTGTTTGTATATACACTTAAATTGGCACTCTGTATATTATTTACTGATTTTATTTTACAGGCTAATTTTGACATATACAGCTCAGGGTGTTCTCTATGGAAACGAGACTTTGGAGATGCCTTTAGTGACAACATACGGAAATATGTTGAAGAATGTGACAGTATGCAAGGATTCCAAGTTAATTTTGATTGTACTGATGGATTTGCTGGCCTAGCACTATGTTGTATTGAGCATTTGTCAGATGAATATGCTAAATCAATATTAGCTCATCCAATCATAGCATCACATTTTACAGACAACAATGCCAGCAGCCAGGAAGAGAGAGATAGAGCTACTATAATGGATTCTACAAGACTCATCAATGTGGCCCTTTCTATACAAGAGTTGTCAGAATATGCAAATCTATTTGTACCACTTTGTACTGGGGAGAGAGGATGGCGAAAGCCCGGCAGCCCAAGAGCCTTTGATCATGTACAATACAATCCACAGCTCTACTACCACTCATCTGCATTATTAGCATCAGCTTTAGACACTCTTAGTCAGAAATATAGACTTAAAAATAATGTTTACACTATGTCTGACATCTGTGCTGACATGACTGGATATGGTAGAAAAATGGCGGCTGCATCTCTTGGAATTCCATTTGCATTACATGAATCCCAGTATTTAATAGATTACCTTAATAATACTACAAAACCAATCTATACATCTATTACTCCTAGTTGTAAAATTGCTTCTGATAAACTATTTCAGTTGATCACTGTCAGGGGTATACCAGAAAGCTATTTAAAAGCACCTGTAAAGGAAGCTAAAGAACAAATTAACTTGCCAGCATACAGATGCAATAGTGTTAAAGAAATGTTTGAATTATATTTCCAAGCTAACAATTTCCTTTCAGCTACAAATGTAACAATATGTGAAAATCCTTTAGAGTTGAAAACGCCATATCCACAATTCTTTTCAAATGCCCTTAATAAAAATGGATTCATAAGAGACAGTAATGCTGAAAATAAAGTTGAAAGCTGTGCTACTATAGCTGGGTATCACAATGGAACCTTTATGGCTGATATGATTGAGAAACTCCACAGGGAAGTAAGTAGGATCAAATTTGCGAAGCTTCATAAATTTAAAGAGGAAGGATTGGAAGTTGCAGAGTATAAAGAAAGTTTAGATAAACTTGCAGAGTTCAAAGATAACTATGAAGATGATTTTGAATTGTAATGTCATGCCACATAATAATGATAGGGCCTTAAATAAGAAATACAACTAGTAAAAAAATTCATATAACTTTATTTAATGATTTAGATAAAATAAATCATATCCCAACCATACATCTCATTATACACATTTACACAACTTAATATCAGGCGATCATGATGAACGCTCCAGTGCTCTCTCCTTCATCCTCGTTATAAATGCTGCACCTTTGTTCTTTCTGAAGTTTTCATATGGATCATTTAAATTAACTCCTACACCTGAAATTAAAGGAATCAATGTATTCAAGAAATCTTTTAAAAAGTGAGACTAAAATTTTAAAATATTTACATATCTTACTTTAACAATTTAAATTTTACAAATGCACACAGTCTGCTTTGACAATCGTTTTAACCTTTTGACTACCATGAATCCAGGCATAATGGAAAATGTATTATTGTGGTTTACTAAGGGTTAAGTAAATGAAGGTTATATACCTTTGTATTGGTCTTGCTTATCTCTAACGGCACCGCCACTGATAGGTTCCGCTATGCCTTGGCCAGATGCTCCTAAACCGCCCGCGCTCCATCCCATCTTCTGCAACAGCTGGTGACCCTTATTGCTGGAATCAATCCCCGCTGACGAGCTTGGAAATGTAGAGGAAGCACCGCTGCAAGAAAACATTGACAAAAAGAATTGTTATATGAACATGGAAATTTATAGGCAGACAAGATAAGAACAATTATATCTTTTTTTTATTATATACAATGAAGTTGGTTAAAAATACAAAAATATATCATAGTTTACGAACAAATCAGAAATAAGGATTTATAGTTGTCTCAAGCTATCATTATCGTCATTACATCCTAAAATGTCCACTACTAAATGAAGTCCATCCTTAAAGATTTCCACGCGGACCAATCTTCAGCAGTTTACATCTATAAAAACAAGTTACTCTTAACTTTATTCAATACTTTTTATAAAAATAATGATATAGCTCAAGCTGTCTGGACAAATCTTCCAATTAGGATGAAATTTTGTAGGTCGATAGAGCATTTTATGTGACGGCCAAACACCCTTATCTCAGAATTTGTGACGCTACAGAACCTTAGATAATCGTTCGAGAACGTGTCCAGACAGCTTGAAATCGCGCTTTTCGCCAGTCTCTCAATCTCGTGAACGGAAGTGATTTTGATAACTTTTTGCATATCAACGTGCGTCACATAAAATTGTGACAAGCATGGAGCTAAAAGTTTGGTGGTACGTATAGCGGTTTGGCAGAAAATTGCAAAAATCTGTGTCCAGCCAGCTTGATTTTACGTATAAATCTTCTGGCTGGCACCTCATGAATCTCAATAACGGGAGCGTTTTCGAATATGGTTCCTTTACTAAGATTTAGTGACGGAATTTGTGACACTAATGTTTGATTCACGGCGTTACATATAATGGTTTATGAGAAATCGATCAAAAACTGAATGTGCGGAAACTCCAAATTCAAGCTGGCTGGACACATGTATCTCATAATAAGGGTGATTGGCCGTCACATAAAATGCTCTATCGACCTACAAAATTTCATCCTAATTGGAAGATTTGTCCAGACAGCCTGAGTTACGTAAATAAGGTTGTACCGCGCGGCTCGACGCGTTCATACACAAAAATAGCCAGATCAAGGAGTTTCCAGCTATTTATTCCCACTTGGTCAAATTCCCAAATCGACGGATTCTCATTTCGCCAGATTCAGTACGGACTAGTGTATTAACAAACAAAATTTGTTGAATGCAGTAAACACATTAAATACTTATCCTAACGCATTTTCCTGTAGGTATACAATCTTCATAGAGAAAAATGTATACATAAGAAGTTATTCGAAAAATTTTAAAAAATACTTTAAATTGCTATCAAAAAACAGCGTACTACAAATGCCATCGACTGGTGGCATCACAGACTGAATGTAAAGAAATCCAAAAAAACTAACCATATATTTTAAATGCAAGTAGGCAATGTTCAATAAAAGACGTCTAAAAAGATGAAAAAATTTGACAAATTATATCAGATTTCACAAATAATACAATTTCCGAGATTAATTTTATTCTATTGTTTTTTAATTAAATAAATGAAAATGTTTTATTGTAACTGTTTTTGTTATTAACTGCCTATTGGTAATCCGACCAAGTGGGAATAAAAGATTCATCCAGCCCACGTGATTTAAAATGACTAGTAGCTTCCTCGTCAGGTTTTATATTTTAATACTAGCTCATTAGGGAGCGTTCAAGTATTACGTAACGCAATTTTTGAAGATTATTGACTCCTCCTCCTCCACTTGTAACCGTAACGTTTTTCTGTACACCCCCTCCCACTTTCTAAACGTTACGTAACACTCTAGTGACCATTTTCACCCTAAAGTCGCAAAAAAAGTATGTTACAGATTTTATTTACAATGCAAAAATGACGACCAGACTAATAAATCAAGGGATTCCCGTAAAACGTAAATGAAAAGGGTTGCCAATTTTGGAGCTTTAATTCCCAAAACTTTTATTAAAAAAAAAACATGTTTTGTACGATTCACGAAAGAAGACTATGCGCAGAAGTCATTTTTTAGGTCCTATGGGGGTACGGAGAGGGGCGGGAGTAATACTGTAAGAGCGGGCAACGCCA
Organism: Leucinodes orbonalis; assembly: GCA_019425675.1. Classification (NCBI taxonomy): domain Eukaryota; kingdom Metazoa; phylum Arthropoda; class Insecta; order Lepidoptera; family Crambidae; genus Leucinodes; species Leucinodes orbonalis. Next base: position 19,821 of record PQWD01013819.1, on the reverse strand, counting down.
TTGGTCGGCGCGCGTCTGAGGACAAGATTGCTCTATCGCTATTCGTCTATATTGAATTTGGCGCGCTGACAGTACTCTAGAATACACTCGGAAGGAAAACTGTTTCGTTGCATTTTATTATTTATTGTATTTTTTTTTAGTTTGCTGAGACATTTATTGAAATGGCTTGGGCCTCCGTAAAAAGTTATGTAAGTTGCAAAACAACATTAAGTGGGATATAAGCTTTGTAATTAATTTTATAAAGGAAAAAGTTAATCTAATGGGCCACAAGAATGAAAAACTATGTGACAAAGTAAAATGTATAGAAAAAAATTACATAAAAAGTGATCACATCGTGGATGAGATGACGGAAGAATTAATCATCCGAGTGGAAGATTCTTCGTCGTCAGGTTTTTCTGATCTTGTAGTATCTGAAGATGATCATTTTAGTGCAGGACCAGGCCCCAGTACCTCAAAACCATCGAATCCTGGAACTTCCACGATAGAGGGAATCATGCAATTCGAGGCCAGCGATTAAATTTACTATACTTAGTAATACATTTTTTTTGAGGCGAATTAAATTTAATTACATAGGTATCTTTTAATCCTGAACATTTATAATATAATGATTCATATGAGTTCATTCAAATAAAAAATATTATTTTTAAGTAAGTATTTTGTTCATTTTTACATGCGCAGACGGCCGCCATTTTTGTCTTCTTTGGTGAATCGTACTATAACGTAACGTGTGTAAGAAAGACCCCCTCCGCCCTGTAACGCATCGTAACGTTTTACCCCCCTCCCCCCAAATCGCGTTACGTATTACTTGAACGCTCCCTTACTTATTTTCTTAAATTTAATTAAATATTACTTGTTTGGCAATCAACCATGTTAATTAAAGCGTGGTCATAACATAAGTGTTTTTACCACAAAAGCCTAAGCTGAATAAACCTGATTCATTTTTATTTTAGGTATAATAATCCTAATTTTAAATGTTACTTTTTATTTTTTTTGCACGGTGGTTGCATTGGACACTAGGTGGTAGACTTGGTACTGAGTTGTCTAGGTAGGTACCACCGCAGTGCCAGATATCGTCCCATGAAATATGTGTATTGCACTCCTGTGTTCCGGGATGAGGGCACTGTAGCTTGTAAAATTACCGGGTATAAGAGACCTAACATCTGTTGTCTCGGGTATTGAACGCAGTGCGGCATTCATGGAGGATAATAATTGTCTATCAATTGTTGGTCTCCTTCAATGCCGCTCTGTCATGGTCAAGCGTATCACTCACCATCAGGGGAGCGTCTTGGCCGTCTTGTACACTTTGTAACATAAAAAAAAAATTAAACTACTTATCTAGTAAGTGATGTCACAACACTAGAAAATTGCCATCTGAACTTGTCGCGTAGGAACTATAGGTAATTGGGTACTCACAGGAAGCTAGGCGGCGTGGGCGATCTGGAGCGCTCGACCCGCCTCAGCCGCGGCGACTCGCGGTGTCTCTCGCGCGACCGGGACCTCGACCGCGACCGGGACTTTGACCGCGAACGCCTGCGTCCTACAAATTATACATAAATAATAAATAAATATCCAGATTCAGCCCATCTAGCCCCAAGTTAAGCGTGAAGGTTGTATTACGGGTACTAAACAACTGATAAACATACATATATAATTATTTATTTGTAAAAACATATAAATAGAAACGTTTATGAGCTCGTTATGATGATGAATCCTAAACACAAATACTCCCCATAACCATGCTGTGTGGGAAGGCCTGTCCTAGCGGTTAGACGTGATAGGCTTATGATTTGAATTTATGAACATAAAATTTTCCAATAAAATCACTAAATATGGTAATTCTACCGGTAAGTGTTACGATCTTGTCAGTTCAGTCATTCAGTGTCATACTGATGACGTTTCATTGTTTACAAACAGAATAACGTCACAAAATGGCCGACAGCGTTTTACAACTGTCAAATAAAAGATGAAATATATATATATATATCAATAAATTTAAATTTTTTTCATTAGTTTAATCGAATTGTATAAAACATAAAGAACTTAAGAAGTTTGTTTCAGCCCACAGGGCAAACTAAGCATATGTTGTGCCCCAAAATCTCTCAGGCAATAAGAACTTGTCCATTGAAAACACATACCTTCTCTTTCTCTCCTCCAATTAGGTCCTTTTCTCCGTGGCGAAGGTGATCGAGACTTCGATCGCACAGGTGACCGCTTCTCTGGAGTTGGACTCTTAGACCTGTGTACATACAATTAAAAATACGGTTATACACATAATATGTGAAAAAAAATACACGAGAAATTAAATAATAAATCATGCAAATGTCAATAATTAACTAGTTAACAAAACAAGTAAAATTTAATAAGCACAGACCTTTTTTTCCTGAAATATTCATAGTAGCATTATTACAAAGTAAATATCAATATATTACATTTCTTATAATGACAACTACAATCATATTTTCCCTAATTTGTTACTGGACGAATATATCATATGATGACAGTTAAATAATTAAAAAATATTGGTGCAAATAGGCTATAGTGCGTTTCATATAATAGTACCTATACCGTTATGTTGTCATTGGTGTGGTACGATATGGTGTAGTAGGTTTTGTTTATTCAGTTTTATTTTCACCGCTTTTCTTAGATTTGGGGATGATCTCAGCCGAAAATAAAACTAAATAAACAAAACGTAGGTCCCGTAGGGGAGCGTCTTGTCGTACCAATGACATTTAGAGACAAGGCGCCAACATTACGGCATAGGCACTATTATATAGAAACGCACTATAATTATGATATTTTGAATAATATAAATATTATCTTATTTAATGTACCCTCTGCTGTTTCGTTCACCAAAGTCTTCCCTCGCCACTTCGACATACCGCTCGGGCTCGACCAATAACTACCTATGTTATCCAGTAGGACAATAATGTTTGACAATATGATTAGTCTCTGGATCATATTTGTGTCTTCCTTGATAACATTTACACTATATGAACAGTATTATTAGTATTATTACATAGATATTATTTTACCTATATCTTCTTCCTGGTTGGGTGGGTTGTTTCTGCAAATCCTTGGGGATAGGGGTTGGCGATCTCGACTTCTGTCTAGTGCCTTGAGAAATTTCTTCCTCTTTGTTCTTTCTTGCTGCATTTTTGGCTTTGTAGTATTCATATAAACCTAGTTTCTCCCAGCCCTCACTAAAAATGCAAATAACAAAAAGTTATTAAAAATTATAATCAGAAGTTGTTTTCACTTCTGTGGCCTTGCCTTAATTGACTTAATAGTCTTAAGTTCTAGTTACTAATGTAAAAAATAAAAATACTGTGTAAATAAAATTCTGTGTATTTGTTCAGGAAATGCATACTGATTTACATAATGATATTATTATGAATAATGTTCAATACACATAAAACCAGATAACTTTGGCAACGAGGGTATTTCACTGGGTAAGTGGTATAAGACCTTATTAGTTAATTACAGAGCTTATTTGTTATATAAAAATTTTATGTGAAAGTTATAAATATTTTAAATGCAGTTTTTCTTATTTCTCCCATACATAGATTTATCAAAAGTGCAGAAGCATTAGGAACTTATACTTTACAAAAGTGTCAATATTTGTTTTTTACATATCTATGATGGACAGTAACTTGCGAAAGGTTGCTGGTAGAGACTGGATGAGACAAGAGGCCTGGAATGTCTGGCCCAAAATGGGGATACCTATGTCCAAATGTGGACTGCGATAGGTCGATTGTATTTGACAACCCATTTGGTGTAATGGTTGAGACGTCGGCTCATAAAACAAGTGTTCTAGGTTCAATCCCGGGCATTACGAACATTTGTGTTCATGAACATGTCTATTTGTATTGGTCTGGGTGTTTTCTATATATGATATGTATGTATTTACAAAAAAAAAATGTATACAAGTATGTTTATCTGTTATTTTATAACCATATTACAGGCTTAATGCTTAGTTTGGCACTAGATGGCGCTGTGTGTATGTCAGTAGATATTCATTTATTTATTGTATACAACCTCAAATATGTATTTAATAATTAGCATTATATAAAGAAACTTACTTATCCCTGGGTCGCTCGTGGTTAGGTGATGTGTAGAACGCATCAACTGCAGCCAGTAGCCTATCGTTTGGCGGCGCAGGTGGCGGTAGGCGGATATTAGCTGGGTCCAGGGGCTTATATCTATCATCTTCCAACTATAAGAAAATATAATTTATGGTCAAAGAAATGATAGAATAAGTTATGGGAAAACTCAACAATAAAACTGATATTTTATGATGAATTGGATATTTGACACCACTAATCGTTAACGCACTTTTTATGAACTGTCAAAAAAAAAACGTTTCCATATATTTTGTATGAGATTATTGATATGTGACGTTATTGCTCACTATCATCAATTGACCGTCGCGTTGGAGCGTCGGTGGCTCGGGTGGTGTGGACTGTCGCCTTCCTACCGGGAGGGCTGTGGTTCAAATCCCGACACGTACCAATGTATTTTCGAATTTCAAAAATATATGTACGTTATCCGACGCTCATACGGTGAAGGAAAACATCGTGAGGAAACCTTCATGCACGCCTGCGAAGAGATTCGAAGGTTGTGTGTGAAGTCGTCCAATCCGCACTGGGCCCGCGTGGACGACTAAGGTCTAATCACCCTATACGGGTAGGCTCGTGCCCCTCGGTGGGGATATTTAATGAGCTGATGATGATGATGATGATCAATTGACCTAATATTTATTGGTTTCAGTATTATATATTGTATTTTTAAATACACAATATTGCAAATAAACAAAAGTGATCAATGAAACGACATATAAAATATGGCGCGCTTTTATAAAAACAAGGATTGGTATTTTATTGCGGATGGTGGAAAACACCGAATTCACAGATGATAAATAAAAGGATATTATGTTGCTTTATTGACCATGCAAATAATAATAAACACTAGCACCTTATTGTACCCTGATAATGAATGGCATTGAATTAATCTGTACATTTTGTTTAAATATATATATTTTTTTATGTCATTTGAACTTAAGTTTTTTCGTCAACTTACCATTATTAGAGGTACCATTAATCCCGCCGGGAGTTCAAAATAGGGTACCGAGGGCATCAACTCTTCATTGTTAATTTCAGGGTAGCGGTGGGAAGCCAGGTGGCGGTTTACTAAGATCTGGAAGACCATTTTGGAATGCTAACATCGCCGAATTGTCGGCGGGCTTAAATCCAGGGGGTGGTTGTGAGAAATTTATATTGGGCAGATTTGATAGATCCAACTCGTCCAATGTTTCACTTTTATTCTGCTTCATGATATGGTCAAAGGTTTGGCTATCGTAACTGTTCTCATTACCACTCACACTGTTATTGGAAGCATAGTTATCACCACTCTCACTGCCATATTGTTGGTTCTGGCCAAAGTTTTGTTCGTAAATTTGTGAGAAATTTTGATCGCCAAAATTATTGCCTTGAAAGTTGTTTTGCACATTATTATTCTGTTGCATATTATCATTGTTGTCGTGGCTATTCTGCAGTTCTATAGCGCGCTTCTGCATTTCTAATTGTTGTACTTGTTGCATTGTGTGCGCGACAAACGCTTGATGTTGCGACTGATAGCTAAAAATGTGTCAACCATTATTAATAACCGACTATCTACCATTTGTAAAGTTTAAAACCATGGAGTACATACTTTTCAAATGTTGTTTTAGTTTGTTGTGTTAAATGCGAGATGGCGTTGGAGTGTTGAGCAATCAAGTTGTTCTGGTACTCCTGGTAAGAGCTGGTGGGGCTCTTCATTTTCTCTATGACGGCGACTCGAAATAATTCGACTTGGATTCCCATAGACGGAGAAGCTTGTTAAGTTTACCCTCCTGTTCTTCAGTAACAGCTGAAACAGCAAAGGAATTAAACTGACGTCATATCAAGTGAGGTGTTGCTAAGCAAGTTACCTGACTGGCACAAACCACAGGTGCTGATTGTCTAAACATACTTTAAATAAGAGATGAGAATGCACAAACGAACAACAGACCTACATCAGAGGGCATTATTATAAATATGTTACCTATACTGGCATTGCAAAACATTGGAACCACCACATTTTCCAAATTTTTCTTGAGATCTTCTGCGTTTTTGCGTGCACTGTAATTAGGAATAAGAGTATCATAGAGATCAGCTGATAATAACATTTATGGACACAAGGTAATATAATGATTCCAAAATTAAAATCTTTTGACCAGGTGAGCTATATTGTAGATGGAATATTAAAATATGAAAAAAATTGTTTTGTTTTTATTATATACATAATTCAGATTATAGTTATTGGTGTAATAGAGCTGATGCAAGCAATAATTATTAACCATTTATTATTTATTTAATTTACACAAAAATCTATAGATCCAGCTCTTATTATTTATTTATAGCCCCTGTAGATAAGGTATAGTTTACATTATTAAGTTAAAGAAATCCAGACATGGACAATAGAACAAAACCACTAAAATAAGCATCAACCAGACATCGCATAATGATTCTGATGTAAATCTAGATAAAGTATAAAAGAAAACAAACCAATGGTGTAGAACATCATTGACAAGATAAATGATGTGCAGCTTCTGGGTGAAAGGCGCCCCCGATTGGGTCACCTTCCTCAGGAGATGCTGTGATATGACTTTGCCCGCATCATGGGATGTAGCATGTTGCAAAATCCAGCCCTTGCCTGATGGTAATAAAATGTATTTTATTAAACCCCTCTTACAAAAATGTTAGCTTTTGAAAGAATTGCAGTAAGAAAAAAAACACTAAACATAATAGTGTTTTTTTATAACCACATGTATGGTGTGACAGGAAATTGGAAATTCTATTGTAAGTCAGGAGTTTTTCAATAAATAACTTTAGACAATTGATGCAAAGGAAATAGCATTCAGAATTTTGTACAGAAACATTTGAATTTAAACTTATAATGAATACTGCTGACAACTTCCAATGTAACAAATTTAAAGTATTCAAAAATTTACTAAATTTGATTTATCGGTAATAAATATAAAAAGATTAGATTTTATTAAATCCAAGTGCAAATCATTAGTGTTAGGGTACTTCGGTAAAAATAAGTGTACCTGTAGAAATGCTGTCCTTTGTACATGTGTCAATAATTGGCTGTAGTATATTATCCAGCTCCATTAGGCTGATATTGTTTTCATGCCATCATCTGAATGGTCTCAGCCTGCGCTTTACTAACAAGCTCATTTATCTTAGCTTGTTGTTGCTGAATCAATACCTAAAATACAATGATAAAAGCTATTATATTGTTTAAATGTTGTCAGTAAACTTTGTGCATTAAGTATATCTATACTTTGTTAAATAAAACGGAATCCTTCCAAAGCATGCAGTAAGTATACAATTTGTTGCAATATTATTTAACAACACCTAAATAAAAGTAAAAACATGTGCTAATTAAAAATACTATCAACAAATCACTGCAATCTTGGAATAATTATCATTCAGTACATATAAATATTACCTCTGAAAGTTTGTTTCCTAACTGTATGAAATTCAATTGTACGATTTTCAGCTTTTAAAATTTTTAGATTATGTAAACAAATTTGATTGGTTTAGAAAACTAAAGGCAATTGTTTGAAATAGACATGAATATTAATTGTGCGACTTAAAAGTACCGATGTATAGCTAGAAAACATGATGTTATTATTCAACAATGACCAATTAATATATAATTAGTAAATAAACTAATATTTACAAGAATTTACATACAAACCTCATTATTCAAATATGATCATAACATGTAAAGCAATATGAACATCATTAATGTAATATGTAAAGGCTCAAGCATTATCCAAGAACTATACAAGCACTTTTCCTAGTAACTTACTGTATGTTGAGCATTGAGGTTGCTCTCAGACTGAGTAATTTGTTCTTTCAATATGTTGATCTGTGCATTGACGTTGTCGACATCGTGTTGTGTGTGATGCGTCGGCGCGGCGGGTGCGGAGTTGGCCGCGAGCCACTGCTGCAGCGCGGGCGCCGCAGCCATAGAAGCCGCCAGTCCTAGCTGAGCTGGCGTCGCGCCCCTGTTGGGGCATTACATATTGCCTGTTCTGTGCCATATAAGCCCCAGCGGGAGCGGGTGCCACCTGGCCACCGGCCGATTGCTTTAGAACTATAAACAGCGGAGGTTCACTTGAAACAGTTATATCGACACGCAATCAGCGATCGGGCGCGACCGCGATACATTGATTTCAGCCATCGACAGGTTTAATATGCTTACTTGCTTGCTCTGTCGTCACTTTGTACTGGTAGTAGTTGAAATATTCCCCGCCGTAAAGGAAGCTGAATTTCGGGTTGTTTTTTGTTTATTCTTGGTCATCTTCTCGAACTCCGGACCATTTCTAGCGACAAACTGCGCTAGTTTGTCGATTATGTTGCGTAGATCTTGATCTGAAATTATATTTCCGTAATTTGTATCCTTATTTGGATATCACTATCACTTTTGAATTATTAGAAAGTGTAATAGTAACTAATCAAACCTTGTGGCGGCTGCGGCAGCTCCATATTTTATATCAAAATTGAGGTTATTTGAACTATAAATCTTCTTTTAGCTTTTCATACAATTGATGTTTATTCCTTCCGTCATTCTAACTAAAAAATACACATTGAAACTTAGGACAGTTTAGACTATAACTTGTATTACAAAATGCTAAACAATCACAAGAATCGTGAAGGTACGAAATCTACAGCCATTTGTAAAATTAAGAATGTGCTGCTAGTAAAAAAAAAAATATTACCCATCGTTGGATTAATTAATAAACTTTTAGTTCATGCATGTACTAAGGCTATAATATTGCATGGCAGTAGAAGAATAAGTTTTGCCAAATTCTTAGTTCATTTTTGCCTTAAGCATCCTATATGTAAAATTACAAATATTACTACGGTTTATATTATATGGAAAGTTATCTTCTTTCATCATTAAATTCATTATAAAAAAGTAAAACTGAATCACCTGTTATGAATTGTGTGGTATAAAAGTTTTATTATATTGAAGTTATATAATATAATAAATAAGATAAACATATTTTTTCTCTGCTGCTTTTACCATAAATGTCGGGGATTCACAGAAAGTTGGTATCCCTATCATACGCCAAGACAACTATTTATAATGCCTGCCAAGTTACTACAACATTACTAAGAATTTCTTTATAAATCTATGCATGGCTTTGTTACATTTATTTAATTACTTATTCTTTTTATGTAACAATATTATTGTTGTTATGAACTAACTATAACACTTCCATTTGTCAGGCCAAGTCCCATCAATTAAAAAAAGAATGTGCAGTATTGATCGCTCCGCCAATAGTTTTTCAGCAAAGAAAATCTATTGCAGTCATTCGTTGTCCGAGTGACGGCATAATTTCTGTTTTTGATGTCACAAACATCAACGTGAATCATTTTTGTCAAAAAATCGATTGGGAATAATAAATTATTAAAATGTCTTCGGTGGTAAGAAATAATCTTTTAACTTTTAACACACATTTGAATTATTTTATTCTCATTTTTATTTATTTATTCACCTTTTGTTAATCCACACGTCAAAATTGTTTTATAATTTAGACTTAATATTTTTTTATATGATTGATTACTAATGGATTTAAAAACGACAAAGTTAAAATTAAGGATAGTGATATTTATGACAAAGGATAACGTAAAATTCATAAGCAAGTAAAAAATTAATAACCATCACAGATACCATTAGTGAATATAATTTATCTTCTACTTGTTAAGTTTTCGTGTAGTTTTGAATTTGAGAGTAATAACAAAGAAAACATTTTTATTTATTTATTTAAGGTTTATAAGATTGGAATTATTTTACATAAATTATTAACACAATTTAAAATGAAATTAATTTTACAGCGAATGAAGGCAGCAAAATGCCCTTCAGATGAATTAGCGATTACAAACTGCGCCCTCATAAATCCAGATGACTTTCCCAGTGATGTCAAGTAAGAGTACTAAATTATTACACATATAACATGCCAACCCTTTTATTCACTTAAAATATTTTATGGTTAAATTCTGTAAAAAACAAAATAAATTGCTTTTAGAAAGTGTGTCCTATATAAATATTAGTACTTTGTTTTTTTCTTAATTCTTTATTAGTTATTGGTGAAATTCTGCTCTGGCGCAATCATTAGTTTTCTCTGACAGTTTGAGATATTTCAAATATGATGTCCTCTCATTGCACCTGTTTAATTTGAAATACTTAGTGATTTGATTAAAGAACAGCTTCGAATCAGTTAAATGCATCAACATATTTTTAACCCTTTGACCTCCAATGAAGCCTTAAGGCACCAGACAATGGATTTTCTATTTTATCTGGATTCCTGGCATTCAATGGGTTAATAAAAGATAGTTGTCATAAATAATATTAATAATTATATCTGTTTAATCACAATTGCTTTTTTAGTTTGCTATATATAAATAAGAGGGAATGCATGCGATTTTTAAAGTGTCTTAGCTATTCATTATTACCTATGCATTTTATGGTTAAAATTTGCTGTTCATGCATATTAACAATCTTCAGTAAGTGGGCGTTACCTAATGATAAAGTATATATTACTGTAGAACATTATGCCGAAAATAAAAAAAGTTATTCATATGCTAAGCTCATCTGTTAAAAATAAAAAAAAATGTTGAAAAGAGTATTATAGTTGCCCATATTACACCTCCTTTATTCCTATATTGAAAATTATTATAATTATAAATTCTATTACACAGACACATAGAAGTGACTACAGGTCCATCCCAGCACTTTGTGTTCAGCATCAGGTTTTACAGTGGAGTGGACCGTGGGACTGTGGGGTTCTCAGCTCCTCAGAGGAAATGGGCAACTTTATCCATCGGACAGGTATGTTCCCTTTTAGCAAATTACATAATATCTGAGAGACTTCATGAATAAGATTCTGTATTTATTCTACCCAGAATTGATGAGTGTTAACAACTAATATAGTAGTAATGTTACAGGAGCAACAGCATTATTTTCCTTTTGAAGTATAAAGGGATTAATAATAAAATGTTTTTATTACCAATCGGTTTAATTATAGTAGCTGGAGGTGTGAAAATGTCTACCAAACTTACTAGCTATTGACCTATTACTCTTGTTTTGCTATGTAGAAATTCTCTAGTTTGCCTACAAATAACTGTAAACTCATCACAAATCTGCAACAACACTGCAATCCCGATGTCCTGAGTGTCAGTAAATACTTTATTACACAACCTACACCAAAATTATTTTGTTTTAAAAATAATTTGCTTAATGTTAAATATAATGAGGGAAAAAAACCCATTAAAATACAGTTTAAAAATAAAAATGGTGATAATGATGACCTTAGATACTCATAGAAGAAAATAATAATTAGTGGGTTAAATATAGTGAATAAATAATTCAAATACTAAAGTAATTACCATATAGCGGTATAAACATGTTAAAAACTCCACTCAATAAAGATTTTTGTTTTTACTAGCCTATAGATGTAAAGATATTCAAGCCCCAGCAAGCAGAATGCCTATGCAGTATAACCTTGGATGCTGACTTCATGCTGAAGAAAACGTAAGTGTGAACTTAATGCAATTATACAGTTTATAGGAATATACTTGTGTGTAACTATGTGTTATATAAAATTATGTACATGTTTCATAACCACATACCTATATCAATTTTTAATTAAGTGCGGCTGACGGCAACTCTGTACAATCAATAATTTATAGCTCTCTAATTAAATTTGTTTCTATTTGTTTATGAGGTGTAACTACTTGACTTACTGGCTAGTAAATGAAAATAATATATTTATAAGGTATTGATTGTTTTAGGTATATTATTAATAATGAGTTTATATATTAAAATATACTCAAAACCAATTTATATTGTATTCGTAAATTTTGATTGTATATCAGATAATTTCATATAAATAAGCTTAGTGCAGGTTATTATAGTGGGGTCCTATTTTCAATATTGTTATAATTTCTTTTACCAAGTGTTCATAGGTAGTTAATAATATACAAAAATTATCAATATCGTACAATGGTTATTCATATATATATTCGATTAATTTTATTATTTATTTTGGATATTTAAAGTCTATATTCAGTTTCATAAATAACAGTATGAAAGTCCAAAATGTAATCTAGGATCGGACTGATTTTTACTAAGAAAAACTCAGTAGCCATTTTTCAATAAATATATAGGTGTGTGAAGATATCTTAATATCTAATATGTTTTTTTTTTATTCCAGCACGTCGTTAGACCCCTACGACTCTGAACAAATGGCTCGCGATTTTCTCATTCAATTCGCGAATCAAGTGTTCACAGTGGGTCAGCAGTTGGCGTTCTCATTCCAGGAGAAGAAAGTGCTGTCATTGGTCGTCAAAAATTTGGAAGGTAATTTCAGTTTCACTAAGTTTCATATTCTAACCTTTGACGCCACTTAGCGGCTTGAGTAACGAATGAGCGCCTTATTTCGTCGTGTGCATACATGGTATTCCAACACTATGACGTCATGTTTTAGGTTTCAAACTGACACTAATTCAAATTTATTTTAGTCTCCTGTTGATGATACCTCCTCAAAACTTTATTCATACAGAGTTATCTTCTCAACTGTTACGGTACCCCATCTATGGTAAGCTCTGACTGAGTCGTCTCGGTAGGTACCATAGCAGTGCCAGATATCGTCCCGTAAAAAAGGAGTGTTTCGCTATTCTACGTTTCGGGATTGAAGGCACTGTACCTAGTAAAATGATAGGGTACGAGAGACCTAACATCTATCGTTTTGTGTCACGGGTTCAGGGCATTGTGGACGGAAAGTAATGAAAACTTACTATTATTTCCTTCAAAAATGCATCTGTTATGGTCAGGCGTATCCAGAGTTGCCGCCCGTCCTGATTTTGCCGGAACAGTCCCGAGTTCGAGGGCATTGTCCCGGGTCGCGACGGCCTATCGATTTTGTCCCGATTTTAGACAATATGCGATACGATTAATCATCAAATGACATAATTAATAACAAACTTAAAATTGGCTCGTAACAAAAAGGAAAATGTGTGAAAAATATTAGATTTTATGATAAATACAAAATAAATTTCATTTTATTTTTTATTTATCATAAATTTATGCGACATAATATGATTGGACCTAAATTTGAACGGCACTGATGGATGCCTGATCGTTCCAATTTTATTTCCCCTAAAGGTGGCAACCCTGGCGTATCGTTTACTATCAGGTGAGCGTCTGTTCATTTATTGTGATACAAAATGTGTTTGTTAACGCAGCGGTGGACGTTCAAGCATTAGCAGCGGGCGCTAACGCGGTGCCGCGTCGCGTGAGAATGGGTCGATTGTTGCCCGACGCCTCGGTCCAGTTCGATAAGGCTGAGAACTCATCGCTCAACCTCGTTGGCAAGGCTAAAGGGTAAGGAACACAATAAATATACAATAAAGTCTACATTGTTTTATGATAGACATAATACGAATATACGAATTACGAATTTTGACACTTACTAGTGCCACCCAACCAAACATTATATAAATTTTATTGATTGCTATCTTTGATTGCTATCCAACCAGAAAAACCAAAAATCTTATACTTTGACTGCCATCCAATCAGACAAAACATTTTTTTACACTTTGACATCCAACAAGACAATATAAATTCTGACACTTTGAGTGTCATCCAACCAGACAGCATAAAATTTTGACACGTTGACTCCCATCCAACTAGACACAATATGAATTCTGTCACTTTGACCGCCATCCAATCAGACACAAGATAAATTTTAACACTGACATCCAACCAGACACAATAAACATTATTACATTTTGACTGCCATCCAACCAAACATAATATAGATTCTGACACTGTCACTTCCATCCATCCAGACATATTGATTTAACACTAAGTGCCATCCAACTGGATACTATATAAATTCTAAAACTTTAAATGTAATCCAACCAGAAACAATATAAATTTTAACACATTTCCTGACATCCAGATAGACACAATAAACATACTTATATTTTGACCGTCATCCAACCAAACACAATATAAATTCTGACACTTGACTTCCGTCCAACTGGACACTATATAAATTCTAACTCTTTGACATCCAATACAATATAAATTCTGACACTTTAGGTTCAATCAAAACAGACACAATAGTTTCTGTTGTTTGTCAGAAATACAGAAAACACAATCATTGGTTATCCATGTGCGATGGTATTCAAGAATTTAAATTCAGGAAGCAACCACGTCAGTCAATTATAAATCCAGATTGGGACTTCGGAAGATGGGCATTGGCGGTTTGGACCGAGAATTCAACGCCATCTTCAGGCGAGCTTTCGCATCTCGAGTGTTCCACCAGAAGTGGTGAGCAATTAGGTAATTAATAACATATTATCACATTTAATTTATTATCTTATAATAAGATAGACAGAATACATTTTTAATTTACCATACATATAACAGTGGAGTTTTAAAATTTGTTCAAATATTTTTTCTAACCTCAAGCGTTTATCTCGCAATGTAATATGGACTTTATTTTCATATAGACCAGATTAAATATCTTAGGACAATATGTTTTATTCTACGACTCCATTTAACTGACCACAGTATTAGACGACATAATTATGTACAAACATCAAACACGGATTTTTCATTTTACTGTAAACCCAGTTCTAATGCACAAAATAATGAAATATCCATACTTATACAAAGAATCTTGTCCATACACTCAAATCATTTTGCATGGGATTGAACTCGGACCTTTCGGGTCTCAACTACTACCCTAAAATTTCCTCAAAATAATCCGAAATAAAACTGTTGACGACCCATTTGAGTAACGGTTGAGACGTCGACTGCAACACCAAGGTTCCGGGTTCGATCCCCGGCAGTACAAAAATGTGTGTGCATGAACATGTCTGTTTGTAATGGTGGGTGTTTTCTATGTATAAATATGTATCCTATTCAACCTATCGCAGTCCACTGCTGGACATAGGTCTCCCCCATTTTGCGCCAGGTATTCCGGTCCTCCGCTTTCCTCATCCAGCGACCTTTCGCAAGTCGTCGGTAATATGTATATATTTACAAAAAAAATGTATATAAGTATGTTTATCCGTTGTTTAGTACCCATAATACAGGCTTCACGTTTAACTTGGGGCTAGATGGCGCTGTGTGAATGTCAGTGGATATTATGTTAAATTACAGGTTGCAAACACGTAAAGGGTATCCTACTATTCGGCCCTCCCGTACGGGTAAGACGTTGATGCTCGACAGATCGGCAAAATGTTGAACGCCCGCGAGCCGAAAATAGTCAACGGCCCTCAGATATTGGACAAGTATGTTGGCGAGAGCGAGGCAAACATCAGAGGCTGTTTGCCGAAGCCGAAGAGGAGGAGAAACGGTGAGTTCTTATATGGACAGTACAAGTTTGACCCATTTGGTGTAATGCTTGAGACGGCTCCAAGGTTCTGGGCAGTACAAATATTTGTGTGCATGAACATTACTTTTTTATTGCCTGGTGTTTTCTTTGTATAATGTATGTAACTAAAAAAAAGTATGTAGGTTTCTCCATTGTTTAGTGTCCATATTACAGGCGAATGCTTAGTTTGGCTAGATGCGCTGTGTGAATGTCTGTGGATTTTATTTATAAGCAGACAGTGGTAGATTGCATATACTAGGGCAATCGAAACTTGTGTCCAGTTCGGAAAATTTGGAAAGTAGTAATATTAGTTTACCCAATTTTATTAATTAATTCCAGATAATTCTAAATGATTCAAGAAACTCACATCACGCATATTTAATCATTGTAATCTTGCTTTTTTAGTATAAATAAGCAATCAATATATTCGAATGTATTTATTTTCATGAAAATTTTAAATAACTTTTATTAGAAATTTATTGGAGAAATTAATTACTTCTCATATTCATGAATATGTCAGGAAATATTGTGTGTTTCATATTCTAATAAATTAATTGTTAATTTGTCCATGACTTCGAACCTGTATGTACCTAAATATTTAAGTAATGTTCCACGCTCCTTAATAAAGCTTGGGTACGTATAATTTAAACTGGGTTATATTTTAAAAACTTCGATTCCAGTGTGGTCCCAACAGCGTCTCCATATCATAATATTCGACGAGATCGACGCTATATGTAAATCCAGAGGATCTGTCGGAGGGAACACGGGAGTTCACGACACTGTTGTGAATCAGCTGCTATCTAAGATCGATGGTAATTTACTTTGCATATTTATAACAATCGTAATATCTTTAAATATATCAACACTATCATATTGATTGTAAAATCAATACTACAGCTATAATTGCACTTCAGACCTTTTTGGAAAATGCCACTGGAGGTTTGCCAGGGGTCGTTAGGTTTTCGGCAGAATTTATAAAGTTATTCTTATGTAAGACTCATGTATGATAGTCCGAGAGCCGGCCGTATAAAACTCTTTTATACGGCTTCCATAGGACTTTTATATGGCCGGCTCTTCGACTATGAGTCCGCGACCCACAGCATGGATGTAGTAACAAAAAAAACATGTTGTTTTTTACCATTGTAACAAGGTGTGACCAGCTGAATAATATCCTGGTGATCGTATGACCAACCGACGGGATATGATCGACGAGGCGTTGTTGCGACCCGGTCGTCTCGAGGTGCAAATGGAGATAGGCCTGCCAGACGAGAAGGGTCGTGTGCAGATTCTGAACATTCATACTAAACGGATGAAGAGTATAAGAAGATTGCGAGGACGTCGACTGCATGGTAAGCTCGATTGTGGAGTTAGTCGATCATTGTATTTGGTTTAAATCGATGTTTGGTGTTGTTGAATGAATGCCGTTATTATAATATCATAGTGTTAAAATGTTAGGATTTACTTTGCTTTACTCTTATATGTTTTAAAAAAGGTGTTAACCTATAATTAATTTAAAATTAGTACAAAATTTAGTAACAATTGTTGTCAACCAATAAAATTTAAAAAAACCTATTACAGGTTATAAAATGTTTGTCTTTGAATTCATTTTAGAACTGGCAGCACTGACAAAGAACTTCTCCGTGGAGTTGGAAGGTTGGTGGGCGGCTCAGTCGACCGCCATGAACCGGCTAATTAAGGCCTCGAGCAAGTGGAGGTAGACCCTGAGCGATGGAGAAACTGATGGTGAAAGACGGACTTCCTGCATGCCCTGGAGAATGACATCAAACCAGTAAGTGTTGCCATGTTTGAAAATATTTGACAATATAGTATGTTTTTAATATTAGAAGCTAATTAAATTGAATAGTGTCCTTATTTAGAATGAAGCATCACAGTGAATTGCAGTATTATGAGCACTAAAAAAACGAGAAAAAAATAAACGAACAATATATTTATTGTGGTAAAACAATAGTAAATTTATTTGTCTGTATTGTTATCGCCAAAGAGTCCTAAACCACATAAAAAAAACCGAATGCTAATCATGTGTAAAATGAAAGGCAGATCTAGATTTCGCGTATTTTGTGTATAAGAAAGGCTTTTTTTTTTCTAGAACATCTTTTTTAGCTCATCGAGATTTCAAAGCATTTTTATAAGCCAAAACTCTATAAAACATCGCTTTTTTATACTCTGCAGAATTAGATATGGATTTCTAATCATATTGCTTTCTTTGTCTAAAGGCTTCGGTACAGCCGAAGCGTTGGAGCATTTCCTCTCGCGTGGAATTATCAACTGGGGCACGCCCGTGTCATCGATACTCGAAGATGGTCAACTGTACATTCAGCAAGCCAGGCTTCTGAGGAAGCGGTATGTTGTACTTTTCTATTCTTTATGATATTAAGTGAAAGCGACGGTCAGTTTTCTCACCTGTGGTAAGTGATACACCTGACCGTATTTATATAAAGGGCCAGCAACGCGTCCCTGTGACCCCTGATGTTGCAAATGTCCATGGGCGGCGGTAACACTTTCCATCAGGTGAACCGCATGCTCGTTTGCCTCCCTATGTTATAAAAAAACCGTGCAGTTATTAGTCGTTTTTACGGTTCCGTAGCCAAATGGCATAAACTTTATAGATTCGTCATGTCTGTCTTTTGTCCGTCCGTATGTCACACCCTTTTTTCTCCGAAATAGCATTTAATAGCGAAGTATTCTGTGAACCGCTTTAAGTTTTGACAAGAAATTAGATTAGATGCATACCCCATACATTAAACTGAAACTCAAAATCTTTTTTCATTGAACCCACACTAATGGAGTATCAACGAGTAGCTCTTGAAAAATAATATCCCACCAAAAACCTTTCATGTAAAATGTTGCCAAGACGACCACATAAGACTAGCCCTGTGAAAAAGATATGCCATGTTAACTTGAGTAATAGGTATCCAAGTTATAGATAACAGATAGTATAATTAAAAAAGATAATAGATATGTGTATAAAGAATATTAAGTATTCTGATACAAAATATTCTATTGTCTTTAAAAAAAATATTACTGTAGTTAAAAAGAGCGGAGTCATCTGCACTATACTTACTTTAAGATGTTCACACCTTAATTATTAAGTTTAAACTATCTTTAAATGTAAGTAAATATTTTTGATTGAATATAAAAACCGAGTCCAAGCAGGGACTAGTCCAGGAACAGTATTACATATTTGTATTTATATCGACAGACTTGGTCGGTTGCTGCTAGAAGGCCCTCCCAAACAGCGCAAGACCGCATGGCTGCGGAACTGGCGAAACTTCCGATTTCCCCTTCTGAAGTCCCTCTCCGGAGACATGGTCGATACACCGAGACGTTAATGTCTGCAGATCAAGAAGCAGTAAAAAAATGCATTTTTAGGTTGTTCGGTACGACATGAGCATGTTTATAGTTAACGGACCATGCCCTGATTTTTATGATTAATAAAAACGATTACTGCCGATAAATATATTAAACTTGTAGCTATTTTGTTGTTGTCACCATTTGACTCAGACGTGATGACATCAAGCTCTTGGTTTGTTCGGTTGTACATCAATGTTCTTATTACTTAACATTATTGCTATTACCTTCGTCAGATTTATCTATTGAATCTCAATTCGTCGCATTTTTTATTTACCAAGTTACAGATGTTAAACGCTCACCTGATGGTAAGTGATACGCCTGACCTTGAAAGAGCGGTCCACACTAGACAACAGATGTTAGATTTCTTATACCCAATAATTTATAGCTAAATGCCTCATCCTGAAATACAGAATGAGCGAATAAATCTACTTAAAAATTTCTCAAACGACAAAAAAAGTTTTATCATTATTGCGCATTTTGCATAACTATTTAGATATGAATATGAATTAATATTTGCAGTACTTGCAAATATTATTTAATAATTAAATATAAATTGTCAATATCCCAATTATTTTTGCGTACTCGACGACGCGTACCGTTCTAGTATGTCGTTCCCTAGTGGACAACATCGAGGCTGTTGGACTACGCCCGATTGGCCCGCGCTACTCCAATCTCACTTTGCAGGCGTTCTCGTGTACTCAAGAAGCAACCGCCGCAGGACGGAAACTGCTCATATTGTCACCAGCAGTCGCAGGTTATTTACTTTTTATATATCTTAGATGTTTTATATAAGACACACACACACATATATATATATATAAATATATATATATAATATATATATATATATATATATATATATATATAATATATATATATAACTTTTATTAATATTAATATATTAATTAATAATATTTTTTTACATGTAAAGAATTTTAGATATTTATTGAATAAATTTAAAATAC
>PQWD01013818.1:0-101767 GCA_019425675.1 Leucinodes orbonalis | reverse complement strand
TTAAGACCACGGATTTTTATCACATAAATATTCGTCAATAGTGTAGTACCCTTTTTAGAAAGGTGTTTTTTATTCTATTTTTTTATTTATTTTATTTGACATTCGTATGTGTGTCATCATAACCTACACTTAATAAATATTTTTTAATTTGATTTCTGTAATTATTGTTCTATTATGATTTAGAAAAATGTATAGTTCGAAAATTTATTATATTTTAATTATGACGATTATAGACCTATCTTTTTATTTAATAGGTTTGACAATAATTTTCATTATATTTTATTATAATTAAAGTGATTTTAATTTATTGTTACAGCTTTTTCTTGTGTAGTGTTGATGACATTTTAATTACATAATCATGAAATTTATCGTTCGATTTGTTTTTAATTTTATATATATATATATATATAAATTATTATATATAATATACATATATAATTATACATATATATACTACAATTTTTAAGTCAAATGACTCCCAATCATTAAGAAATAAATGAAATAATTTCTGAGTTATCTCTGAGGCAAAATCTATTGCGCGTAGAAGCCCAAACCATGGAACTTATAGCGATTTAAATCCATGCGCTCAAGGCTCTTAAGAAGAAATCCACAATCTGATTCCTGAACCAGCAAATTCACTGGGAAACTGATGTAGACTTATAAGAACTTAATAAATTATGATATGTGTAATGTCCTTAATTAAAGTCCGCCATACGCCGCCGAGCATAGCTCGCTCCATTGCCCGTTGAGTGACTTTAAACTTGAGACGTAAACAGAGTTAATAATCCATGACTCATTGTATACATTGTAATCGAGTATAAACCTACACGTGGTGTTAATTTATTTCAATAAGTAATTATTACAGAAGACGGTATTAGTAATGTACACAAAACCATTAATTCATTCAAACACTACTCGTTAATATTTACTCGTACATAGCGCCATCAAGCCCCACAACAAACACTTAGCATTAAACTCTCTCTCTCATCAATCGTTTGCAGTCCACTGCTGGACATTATGCACCAGATATCCTATTTAAATCCGGTCTACCGCTTTCTCATGCAGTCTTTGACCTGCGACCTTTCGCAAGCATCGATCCCTCGTCCACTCCAGTACTCGTCTGCTCCACGCACATCGGTTCTGCGACATACGTGACAACCCAACTGCTATTTCAACTTGCTGACATGTCGGTAACACATTAGTTCTCTTGCGGATAACGTCATTTTCTGATTTTATCCTTAGAGACCCCGAGATATCTCGCTTCATCTCTTCATTATCAGTCATTTTAACGTTCAGTTCAAAAAATATAACTTCAGATTTAATAAAAGCAGGTATACCTTAGGTTCACCAAACTTGTTCAAATTATATTTAAATTTTATTGATTCGTTGTATTCGTTGTATAGTATTACCTTGTTTTTGTAATTTTTGAATCATGTTTATGTGTATGTTACTGTCTGCTGCAGACGATTTCAGTGTATCATGTTGTGTACTTATAGATTGCTGTCTAGATTTACTTAAAAAAAAATCTGTTTGTATGACAGTAATCTGTCTGTGTGTGTGTGTGTGTGGCCAAAACTTATTCCAAATAATGTAAAACAGTATGTCATTAATGATATATGACCCCAAAGACTAGGCACAGTCTTAGCTATCTATCCATTTGCGTAATAAGGAAAAAATACTAACAATTGTGCATACTGTCGATCTGTTAAATTTTTCCTCATCACGAATACACATTCTTTCGATTTATGAACAAAATAATGAATTGTATAAGGAATTATAATTTTTACTGTTATATTTAAACATTTGTAAGCATATTTTGGCTTAGTAATTTCAGTCCGTTAATTTTAATTTTAAATAGTTTATTTATTTTTCCTTTTCCTTTGCTTTTCTCTCTTTATTCTCTTTTTCATGTGTGGGTGAGCCATGCTTTGGCACACAACGATAAATTGAACTCAAATTTGGTTCAAAATTCAGTCATCCGCGTTTAAGGAGACTCCGCAAAATAATTATTTGTTGCGGTAACATAGCCAAGTATTTAGATTTTAATATTAATTGTATTATTCAACATCACAATCTATTATTTATAACATACTAGCTTTTGCGTGCGACTTCGTCCGCGTGGAATAGTTACTTTGGCCTAACGCTCTCTTTCACCCGCTACTTCGTTTACATAGGTGAATTAAAATTCATTTAAATGACGTAAAGGGCAATTTTGTTTAAAATGAAATACTTGTGATAAATAAGTATTTATTTGGATAAGGATTGATATCATATTTATGAAAATAGCTTCGCAAAATGATGCATTATTTTAGAAAATTTTTTTAGCAAAAAATATGTTATGGGGAGCTAACCTTAAAAGATAGACATATGCTGTCATAATTTTTGTAGACCTTTAAAAGGGTAACAATACTCTAATACATGACTTTTGCGAAACTTTAACCGTTTACGCAGCGTACGCAGCGGAATCTCCAAGTAAGAATTTTCCCCCCGGACTTTAAAACATTATTGATTGCTGCTCCGCTACTATTGCTTGTAGCGTGATGATATATAGCCTATAGCCTTCTTCGATAAATGAGCTATCTAACACTGAAAGAATTTTTCAAATCGGACCTGTAGTTCCTGAGGTTAGCGCGTTCAAACAAACAAACAAACTCTTCAGCTTTATAATATTAGTATAGATATATACGGTATTTTTTTATTGCAATTACTTAAAAATTTCCGGAAAAAAAAATATTTCGCCAAATAAATAATATTCGGCATTTTGGCGTGTCATCCCGCTTCCGCAACGCAGATGAAGGCAGCCCTACGCTCAGGTAAAAAATAAAAAACATTCAAGCAACCGTGAATTCTTCAATAACATCGCTTCTCAATTTTCCTATTGTGTTACGAACAAAACACGTCATAGTTGAGTGCAAGTGGTCTTGACCCACTATGGCTTAGGATTACAATAGTATACCTACAATAGCTTTATGCTTGCCTGGTACATTTAGGTCATATCCGTGGTACATTTACCATTAATACGCAATCATGGTTATTAACAGAACCAAAGAAAAACTAACGTAAAGAATAATATTCATCATCATCAGCTCATTATACGTCCCCACCGAGGGGCACGAGCCTACCCGTATAGGGTGATTAGGCCTTAGTCGTCCACGCGGGCCCAGTGCGGATTGGACGACTTCACGCACAATCTTTGAATCTCTTCGCAGACGTGCGTAAAGGTTTTCTCACGATGTTTGATGTAAGAGCCTCGGATAACGTACCTACATATAAATTCGAAAACACATTGGTACGTGGCGGGATTTGAACCACAGTCCTCCCGGTAGGAGGGCAACAGTCCACACCACTGAGCTACCGACGCTCTACTGAGCTACCGACAACCCATTTAGTGTAATGATTATATTATAGAAAGGTCGTCAAAGTAAGAAGGGTTTTATGAAATTCAACCACTAAGGACACAAAATTGAGATTAAAAGTTCATTTTTAAGTTATTTCATTGTTTTGTGTATAAAGCTCATTGGTGCGTACTGTTGCCTTCCGATCCGGAGGGTGCAGGTTTAAATCCCGCCACGTACCAAAGTTTATTTGAATTTTCGAAACTATATGGACGTTTATTCGACGCTCTTACGGTGAAGGAAAACATCGTGAGGAAACCTACGCACGCCTACGAAGAGATTCAAAGGTTCGCGTCTTAGCGATTTTAATAGTTAGCTAAAGCAGTTATTATACTTTGCTATCTGCAGACATGCGATCTGTAGTAATGGTGGGGCCGCACTAACGGGTAATGCTTTTTAATTATGGCGTCGATGGGCGTTAACATCCGGTGTACCCACCACATAAACGCATTATTTTTCAACGGCGTTAACAATAATACATACTATTGCTACAGAGTTGGGTGAAACAAACTAATTGCGTTTAGGTTCTGCAAACAGAACCATGCTTGTGGGATGCAATCATCCACCGACTTCTTATTCTTCATTCGGTAATAATTAAATATAATGTGTTGATAGGCATAAGATGTTAAATGTTAGTGTAGCCCCAGCGTAATAATGACCTTGTTTATTTGACATTTAGACAGTCTGCAGATCGCAAAGTGTAATTACTGCTTACACTGGATAAAACAAAGGCTTTGTTTTAATACGTGAGAATACCTTATACCACAGGCAATAACTGGGGGCACAACTAGTACTTTTTTATGTTATAAGTGTACAGGACGGTCTAGACGTTCACCTGATGGTAAGTGATACGTCAGACCATGACAGAGCGGCATTAAAGGAGACCAACAACTGATAGACAGTTATTATTCTCCATCAATGCCGCACTGCGCCCGTCACCCGAGACAACAGATGTTAGGTCTCTTATACCCGGTAATTTCACTAGCTACAGTGCCCTCATCCCGAAACACGAAAGTGCATAACACTCCTGTTTCACGGGTGTTATTGGTACGATAAGGGCTAGTATTTGCAATACATGATGAATCAAGTATCCTTTTCAATGATGCATAACACCTTGTTAAGTGCCACTTCATATCGATAAGATGGAAAAACCATCCTTTATGAGTAGGTTAATTGATTATTGCGAAAATACTTGTAATTTTAACTTGGTACAAATATACACAGACATTCACACAACGCCATCTAGCGCTAGCTTATGCTAAAAGATAATATGGAAATTTCACAGAACCAAATGCAAACACACAATATAATTATGTATGTATATACATAGAAACACCCAGACCAATACAAACAGACATTTGTGTTTCGGGATGAGGGCACTGTAGCTAGTGAAATTACCGGGTATAAGAGACCTAACATCTGTTGTCTCGGGTGTCGGGCGCAATGCGGCGTTGATGGAGGATAATAACTATCAGTTGTTGGTCTTCTTTAATGCCGCTCTGTCATGGTCTGGCGTATCACTTACCATCAGGTGAGCGTCCAAACCGTCCTGTACACTTATTATATAAAAAAAACATGCGCAAGCACACAGATGTTTGTACAGCCCAGGGATACCTTGGAGTAGTAGCCGACATCTGAACCATTTCACCAAAGAGTCCGTAAAACTAAAGCGAAATGCTTGTTTCATCATCAGCTCATTATACGTCCCCACCGAGGGTCACTAGCCTATCCGTGGCGGGTGTACAAGCCTTAGACGTCCACGCGGGCCCAGTGTGGATTGGACGACTTCACGCACAACCTTTGAATCTCTTCGCAGGCGAGCACAGGTTTCCTCGCGATGTTTTCCTTCATCGTAGTAGCGTCGGATAAACGTACATATTTCGAAAATGGAAAATACATACGTACGTGGCGGGATTTGAACCTGCACCCTCCAGATCGGAAGGCAACAGTCCACACTATTGAGCCACCGACAGTCATGGACATATTAGGCTGTAATGACAATGACGATGATGAATAAGTCTACTAAAAGAACAACTAAACACTTCTTTGGAGTGAGAAAAAGGCATTCTAATTACTGAATATGCACTTAATATTTGCATACTTAGTAACAATATTGTGACGTCACTTCAGTTATTGGATCACGACGACAGAATACATTTACCACAGAGTAGATCCCGCTTAGTTGCTAACTTATTTCGTAACACAACTCGAAAGTCGTATTTAGCTACACTAAGTCGATATTGTAACAAAGTATTGCATTTGGGAATACCCAACCGTTGTATTTACAGGAAATGTTCATATAATCAGAATAACAGGAAACTTTATATATATATATATTTATATAAGTATTAATTTATTATATCAATTATTACAATAATGATGTCCCACGTATTTACATGATGATGATGATCTAGAGCCTATCGCAGTCCACTGCTGGACATAGGTCTCCTCCCCCAATTTGCGCCATATGTCGGTCCATCGGGCCGGAGGGCGTCCTACGCTACGCTTGCCGAGACGCGGTCTACACTCCAGAACTCGTCTGCTCCAACGGCCATCGGTTCTGCGACATACGTGACCAGCCCACTACCACTTAAACTTGCTGATCCGGCGGGCTATGTCGGAAACTTTAGTTCTCTTACGGATTAAATCATTGCTGGCTCAATGGTGTGGACTGTTGCCCTCCTACCAGGAGGGCTGAGGTTCAAATCCCGCCACGTACCAAAGTGTTTTCGAATTTTCGAAATTATGTGTACGTTATCCGACGCTCTTACGGTGAAGGAAAACATCGTGAGGAAACCTGCTGCACGACTGCGAAGGGATTCAAAGGTTGTAAAGTCGGCCAATCCGCACTGGGCCCACGTGGACGACAAAAGCCTAACCACTCTATACGGGTAGGCTCGTGCACCTCGTTGGGGACGTTTGATGAGCTGATGATGGTGATGTTTAACTACATTTCGGTTTCTTTTTTTATTGTCTCTTAAATTTGTTTGTAATGTTGTTAAATGTAATGTTTTTATTTTGTCGAATATTTCTTTCTTTCTACAAGTGATCGGTTCATCGGGCCGGAAGACGATCTACGCTACATCTGCCAAGGTAAGGTCTGTACTCCAGAACTCGTCTGCTCCAACGGTCATCGGTTCTGCGACAACGTCATTGGCCCACTGCTTTAACTTGTTGATCAGGCGAGCTATATCTGTAACTTTAGCCCTCGTATGAATGATGATGCTTTTCTGAGAGAGACCCTTAGTATAGCTCGCTCCATTGCCTATTGACTCATCTGGTGTAATTTTTGGCACGTCGGCTGCTACACCAAGGGTTCCGAATACGATTCCCAGGCAGTACAAATATTTGTGTGCATGAACGTGTCTGTTTGTAATGGTCTGGCTCATTTCTATTTATAATATGTGTGTATTTACAATAAAATATGTATAGAAGTATATTTATCTGTTGAAAATACACATAACACAGGCTTCACGCTTAACCTGGGGCTAGATGGCGCTGTGTGGATGTCAGTGGATTTTTTTTATTGAGGGAATTTATACTTATGAATTAATACAATAGTCACTGACCAAGTCTCAGATGCGTATGTTAGTACGGATAGGACGCATTGCTCATTGCTTTAATCAAATTATGATTATAATAATAGGGGTGACTTTTCTTTCTGCTTTTGTATCGATAGACCGCTTCATAATAAAAACATTAGTAAAGTAACATTAAAACTCACAGAGGTTTCCCAATTCGAAAAACACATTAATGGACTTTCCCAAAAACGCTTCTTACAAATGGCTACTTAATTATTACGTCACGCTTTTGTAGTTTGTATGCATAGTTCATTAATTTTGTACTACAACTATATTAAATATTGCATTTATTTAAATGTATCCATAGCAAAAGTTGCTATAAATTGTATGTGTTATCCTTTGGTTTTTATTTTTTTGTCAATTAATGTACTTTGAAAATTGACTTGCACACCTAACTTTGAAGACCATAAAATTCATAAAACATAAGTTTTCGAGCTGAGAGTTAGCACATCGTATTTTTTTTCAGATTTGTAATAATATGACATAGTTCTAACGATTCCAGGACCCAGTCATCATACCTATTGTCTTTGATTTTAACAAAGTTATTATAAGAAAACCAAACAACAACTGACCATAACATAATTACTTTAGTGGCAAGTTTCGTTGCATCTTATGCATAACTGGCTTTAATTTATCAACGACATTATTTCTCCGAACGCCATATCAGCATATCAACTCATGACATAACCTTTAACGGTCTCCGATATATACTCGGACGTACCTACAGCTAGCACCAACGCCAAATAACCGGAAAAATGGACAGCTCTCAAAAACGCCCAGGTCTTATCACAAAACACCGCCAAAGACAGCAAATGCAAATAACTATGCGGATTCACGATCCGCCACAGTAATGTCGCCGTGAAAAACGTGCCCGACCTAAACGTGGTTTCGCGTTTAAAAACATCATAGTCCGTACAATTCTCTAGTAACTCCTGATAAATATCTATATACCTATTCCACGCTAATGAAGACAGCACCATCTGGCCGGAAAACAGTCCGATCACTTGCACAATCCTCTGGAAAGTCACTTTGGTTTTATAAGATATACCTATTTCAGCATTGTGTTCCTTTTCAATATCCTCAATGGAGTTGATTTCCTTCAACTGGTGATAAGGCAGGGTGCTTACTGGGGTGCCTTTGTAGCCCCTCCTTGGCGGGTTGTTCTTCAAATAGAAACCGATGCCCGCCATCATCGCTACCACGCCTATTAAATCACATATTCCATCCACCCAGTACCCCATCGTGCCGACCTCGGAGCGTTCACCTTTGATGTGTTTTCTTTCTCTAGCCACATGGCCGTCAAGGTCGTCTAAAAACATTCGGATTTGAAATAAAACTATAGCGACACGCCGTACGGCCAAACTCTGGCATGTCAACAGTTTAGCACCAACAATTGCGACGAAAACGTGGAAGAAAGATATCATGTTCGGTGTGAGGAACAACATTCTATCAGAAATACCTAGAGCTACGTCGACAATCGCACTTAAAGGTCCGTAAATGTAGTGATTTATGTGGTCCACCATCAAACCCTTCACTGTGGGGTGGCACAGAGGGTTTATATTACAAGGCACCCATGTCTCACCCTCGTAACTCGGCAGGACTTCAGCCTTCCTCGTCGAGGACTCTTGCACCGTAACATTTTGATGGACATCGAACGCGTCGATTCTATAATTCTTGATTCTCAAAAACAGAAACGTGTCCATGTAAATGCAATACACCACGATGATCATCAGCAACGCTGTGAGGACTTTGCTAGCTTGAGATGAGGGCCACATCATTTTAGTTTTTATATTTGCTAATCCAATGACACGGGTCGAGGGCGTACACGTGCGTCCGATATACGGTTTCCCTTACATTGCATTTACTTTATAAATATCCATCGCACCAGATGGTTTGTGGCTGTTCGTCTCGACCCACGCAACAATTCTATTTTCGATACACCAAAACAATACAACACTGGAGTCGTGCGAAAGTCGGCCGTTCAAGGCGAACTTGCGTCCCGTTCAGTCCAAAACCAAATTGGATCCAACAGATGCATTTTTATCACATTGTTTCTTCTTTTCACAAACACCGCCTACAAGAGTCGGGGTTACACTACGCTTTGTACGCCATAGTCGGTTGTTATCAAAATATTAGCACAATAGCCGATCGCACTGCGTTCTCGTAACACTACAACACCGCACGATCACAGATGTTTTTTTGTGAATGTAAATAAAGTCCGGTCGGGGGAAGCGCGCGCGTGCTCTCACCTCCGCGGCTCGGAGCGAAGTGACGTGGTAGGTAACTTGCCTCCCGTCTCGACCGTGAAATGTAATAGCGGTGGGGGGACCCTATTCCGTTGGCGTAAGGTCGTTAATCTGCCGTTGTCCGGACAAAAGATGAAAAAGCGGTTTTGACATGGGAGCCGGGGCCGACCCGATATTCAACATGCGGATTATAGTTTATCAATATTAGCAGATAGAATGGCGCATCTGTGTGTGCAATTTTGATATAGGCGGCATGCATAATTGCATATGATTGTACGAACTACAGTGTAGTTGTTATGTTTTGAAGTCATGATCTTAAATACGCTATTGGATCCTCATCATCATCATCATCATTACAGCCTAATTATGTCCACTGCTGAGCGCAGGCCTCCCCTAATGATTTCCACGCGGGCCGATCCCTAGCAGTTTTTTATGTTATAGGGAGCAAACGAGCTGGAGAGTCACCTGATGGAAAGTGATCCTCTCCGCCTATGAACAACAGATACACCAGAAGTATCACTGGTGCGTTGCTTGCCTTAGCAGTTGACTTTTTTTTTTCGAACTGACTACTGCTGTTGGCCGCAGATGGCCTTTACAGCTTCACCAGGCAAGTGGCGAGCGCAGATGGCTCTCAGCCTTAAAATTTACACAACGAGCCTAAGGGCGTCCCCGAATGGGACTCGAACCTCGGCTTAGGGCGTTGCGGGGTAGCAGTTGACAGTTGATCCTCATTGTGTCTCAATAGCAATTTTTTTAAAGCCTTGTTGGCTTGTTGTGTTGCCTTCCAATCGAGAGGGCGGCAAATCCCGGCACTTACCAATGTGTTTCAGAATTTTCGAAAGTATATGTACGTTATCCGACGCTTTACGGTGAAGGAAAACATCGTGAGAAAACCCGCGCACACCTACTAAGAGATTCAAAGTTTGTGTGTGTGTGGGTTTCAGACCTTTTGAATCTCTTCGAAAGTGTGCGTAGGTTTCGTTACGATGTTTTCCTTCGGCGTAAGATTATATCAATTATTTATTATGCATTGTGAATTATGCATTTCAAAAGATAAATGTTCCATTTTAAGAAACAGTGAAATCACTGGATAGTATGATTTAACATAAGTTAGGAAAAAATAGTCACCATAGTGGACTATTTTCTAGGGTTTAAGTGATATTCGAAATATTTTTGTCATAAACTCATCCAAATTCTTACTTGATCTTGTCGATTCAATATAAGATTCCGGATTTCGGACCTCTTTAAGTATTTTTATTTATTTATTTATTTGTATAATAATAATTTTATTTTCAGATCACTCAACATCCGATAAATGTCTACACACATAAAACACGTCAAGTCATCGTTCCGTTTGCCGTGAAAGATGGACAAACAAACAGACACACTTTCACATTACAAGTATGGATTGTGCCTGGATTCACCAACGTTGAATGGTAATTATTACGTACAAAGAAGGCGGTCTCTCATAACGTCATAAGTGTCATACTCATAACACAGTGAAACCTTTAATGGGAGTAGTTCTTAATATTTATTGTGAAATTATTCCAAAAATAAATCTTTTTCTTTACTTTTATTAGTTTCAGCATCTCCTTTTAGGTACGGAACCCCAAAAAAATATAATGACAAACATCAAGGTAAACTTAATTAGATAATACATCCTAACTCTAAAGTCTAAGACTTCCCTCGCATAGCCCGTATCGGCCATCTTTTAAATATCCTAATTAACATATCTTGTGATAACAACAGTACCTAATTTAAAAAACACGACAAATAGCATCTATTTTTATTAAATATTTGCTGAACTCTGTATAAATAAGCGTCGGTGGCTCAATGGTGTGAACTATTGGCTTCCTGGGAGGATGTAGGTTCAAATCCCGCCACGTACCAATGTGTTTTCAAAGTTTCGAAATTTTATGTACGTTATCCGACGCTCTTACGGTGAAGGAAAACATCGTGAGGACACTTCGCACGGGTGTGCATGCAGTCGGCCAATCTGCACTGGGCCCGCGTGGACGACTAAGGCCTATACATCCTTTACGGGTAGACTCGGCCCCTCTGTGGGGGACGTTTATTGGGCTGATGATGAAGAGACAAGATGGGTAGTCAGATGCTTAATAAAAGCCCGGATTGGTCGACTTCATACCCTTTAAACCCCTTCAATCTTCATAGGCGTACGCAGGTTTTCTCACGATGTGTTCCTCAATCCAATTCAATCAATCGAAAGATTTTTCCCTAAATTGAGGCGATCTTATTTTTCGACTACATACCGTGGGCCTGTGCAGACATTCAGGACAAATCGTGAAGTAGAAGTTATGAAGAGATAAGCTTTGTTACAAACGCCATATATTTTTTACTAGCAATGACGTAACTAAAAGTAAAAAACGTAAGGTGAACTTTCACCTTACATTTTTAAACCACCAAGTGGTTGATCAAAATAATGATAGCATCGCACATAATGTACGTGGATTATCAAATGTAGTTACAGTTTAAAATCATTATGGACACACATTATTGATCAAGAATTTAAGAACATTGTGTTTCCCTGTTTTCACAACTTAAAGTCAAAGACTACCTGATAGCAAGATCTCGAAGTTTGGTTGGATCCCTAGCAGTTGACAGCCATCTGCTACCCGCCACCTTAACCAGGTCATTGATCCATCTATTCAGGGTACACCTACGCTTTCTCATTACGTGGACCTCACTCAAAATTATGGTATCTGTCTCTCTTTTCTATCACAGTCCACTACTGATAGGTCTCCCCCATCTTGCGCCAGATGTCCCGATCATTCACTTATCTCCAAGGGTACCGGGTTCGATCCCCGGGCAGTCCAAACATTTGTGTGCATGAACATGTCTGTTTGTAATGGTCTGGGTGTTTTCTATGTATATTATGTATGTTTTTACAAAAAAATATGTATATAAGTATGTTTATCCGTTGTTTAGTACCCATAATACAGGCTTCACGCTTAACTTGGGGCTAGACGGCGCTGTGTGAATGTCAGTGGATATTTATTTATTATTATTATTTATTATCTTATCCAGACTCCTTTACCTTTCGCAAGTCGTAGGCCCTCCGAACCAGATATGTGTTCATAGTGTTCTGCAATCTGTCTTACGGGATGAGGGCACTGTAGCTAGTGAAATTACCGGGTATAAGAGACCTAACATCTGCGCATGCTGCTGCGGCGCAGGGCAGAGTTCACGGAAGTAATGACTACTGGTAATTTAACAGCGCATCTGTCACCAGTGGCATGCACTCCATATATGCAAATAGTCAATGCATACCCTGTACGTCCAGACAACCCGGAAAATCGCCGAAATATTAAACTTATTCGCCTCTTTCCTCTACAGATTTGAAACCATAGGCGATCTGCTGCCAACAACAGCATTAAGTGCTGATAAAAATGCAATCACTTTGCATACCTTACTCATAATCTCTGTGCATGTTACTGTCATGGCCAGTTGTACCACTTACCACCAGGTAAGGAAACTGATTATTCTGTTTATGACATGATAAAAACTAACATCCACTGACATTCACACAGCTAATTTGGATGGATGGATAAATTATTTTCGATGGCCATATTAAGCGAAGAGCTTGTAGTTAGAGTACTAAACAACCAATAAACATACTTATATATATATATATATATATATATATATTATATAATATATATATTATATTGTAAATACATATATATTATACATACAAACAGACATGTTCATGCACACAAACATTTGAGATGCCTGATGATCGAACCCAGAACCCTTGGTGTAGCTGACATCTCGACCATTACACAACATGGTATAGTCACCCATAAATATGTGTCTACAAAACAATTGTACTAACCTGAGGAACTTGAGTTGACTTCCCACACCCAGTCTCACCTATCAGC
This sequence comes from Leucinodes orbonalis, assembly GCA_019425675.1. Classification (NCBI taxonomy): domain Eukaryota; kingdom Metazoa; phylum Arthropoda; class Insecta; order Lepidoptera; family Crambidae; genus Leucinodes; species Leucinodes orbonalis. The sequence continues at coordinate 88,646 of PQWD01013818.1, read as the reverse complement.
ACCAAAGTCTGATACTTCTCCAACAGATATAGTATATGGTTCCTATACTGGAATATCGGTAGCTTCTGCCGTTGTGCCTCCAACGGTAGATGGTGGTACCGATTGTACACAAAGCTGGAACATGCATCGCTGTCCAATGCGAGTGCTGATTCCGTATTCTGGTTCACTAACGTCTCAATCACACCATCTTTGTTTCGTTTCGGATATAGAATGTCATCGTCATCTGTAATTGGAAAAGTAATTTCACCATCATCATCAGCCCATTAAACTCCCACTGAGGGGCACGAGCCTACCTATATAGGGTGTTTTGACCTAAGTCGTCCACGCAGGCCCAGTGCGAATTGACCGACTTCACGCACAACCTTTGAATCTCTTCGTAGGCGTGCAGGTTTCCTCACGATGTTTATCCTTCACCATACATATAATTTCGAAAATTCGAAAACACATTGTTACGTGCCGGGATTTGAACCACAGCCTTTCTGGTAAGAGAGCAACAGTCCAAACAATTGAGACACTGACACCCTTAAAGGAATTTCATTACTATTTAATTCTCTTTTCAACCTATGGTGGACCATTGCTGGATAAAGGTATCTTCACTTTGAAATTTAAAATGCCTGACTCCGTAGATGGGATGTTATGAGCTGAAAATCATAGAAAATTGGACTTAATTTTAATTACAGAAATATGAATTAAGGGACATCCTTAGACAAGGATCCAAAACATTACACTCCATACATGAGTTTGGTACTCTGCCATTTATCCATCCACTTTCCATCTATTTATTACTTTGGGCTAAAGCTTACTTTAACCAGGTGCTTCATTTATACAGATGACTTGGAACTGGATATATATTCATTTAAATTGAATGATGTAAAGGGTAATTTTATTTTAAATTAAATAATTGTAGTGATAATTATTTGTTTGGATAAGGATTAATATTGTGTTTATGAAAACACCATCACAAATAATGCATTATTTCATAACAAATTTGATCTGGAAAAAAATGTTATAGAGATTTAACTTTGAAAGATATTATGCTTTTTTCGAACTGACTACTGCTGTTGGCCGCAGATGGCCTTTACAGCTTGTTAAGAGATTTTTCTGCCGCAGACTTCTTTTTTTAGAACTTTTAAGGGGAAACAGTAAGGGATCAATACATGACGCTGAAACTGGCAGAAAACTTTAACAGTAAAAACACAATTACCAGAGGCGAAAAAGGACTTGGCTTTGGTTATCTATAGGATATGTTTAAAAATATATGCATGTTTCAGTCAAAGTTTATAAATGAAAAAAAGGGTATTTCGGTACCAAGTCTCTTTTTGTTGCTGGCCATCGCCGTTTTTTCTACTACAATTTTGAAGCCAGTTTTAGTCTCATGATTAATACTGTCATAGTATAGATTACTGTCAATTTTGGTAGTCAGGTCCATAGATTATCAGACTAAGGGTCTGATTTTCTGCCTTACGGCTTCTGATCATTGTTTAATGTAATAAATTAGTTTAATGTAACTCCGAAAGTGATTCTATATTACCTTAAGTTTAGACAATCTAGCATTTCAGCTTGCAATGTTTGGAACCAAACTAGGAAAAACAAAACAAAGTGACTTTCATAATCTCTCTCTTCAACCTATCGCAGTCCACTGCTGGACATAGGTCTCCCCCATTTAGCCAGATATCCCGGTCCTCCGCTATCGCAAGTCGTCGGTCAACATTATTATTTATTTATTTATGACCTGGTAGTAGATAAATGTCACCTATAAGGAAACTGTAATTGATGAGACTTCTTTGCTGTCTCCAGAACCAGTTAAAACTTAAACCTACAGAACAATTCTAAAAACAAGCAGGTTAGAAAGCGTAACTCACCGGGTCTTATATATTTGGGTCGCTGACCTAACATGGTTTTAACACACAATAAATTATAAGCACTTATATTATAAAATCACTTCACTTACACACAAAATGTATTTTTTTACCATAAAAATCAAGGTAAACATGAGTTTGTTTACATAAATTTAGCGTGTATTTGACAATCACTGGCAGTGTCAACATGACATTTAAGGAAGTCTAGGAACCATAAAGATATGGAAGGACGACTAAAATAACATCTGCACTGCATATCTTCATTCCTTTTTCCTTAAGGTATTTAATAAATAGTGTGTGAGAAAGAGACATGTGTTACGAGTCTTTTCATTACCTGGTACGTTTTCACAATTTGATTTTGATTGATTGAATTTGCAAGTGTGGAATGAATTATTATTTTTATCGGTAGGTATTGTTATTGAAAATACCGAAATGTGCTCTAGCGTAGGGTACGAAATATTTGGTTTTCGATATGGAGGTCGTGGGTCAATTCTCACAGGGTACTATTTATTAGTAAGCTTCGTGCGTCCTTCTCGAGGTTGTGCAGGAATATGTCTTTCCTTAGACCAACTATTCAACTTGGCCATAACAACTTTTGTGAGGAAAACTAAGAAGTCAGTGTGGCTGGGCGGCATTTGACAAGTTACGTCAGGTCTTCACGTCGACGATTCCGTAATGCTTAAAAACAAGTCTGAGCAATGCGTCCTACACTATGATGAGGGCACTGTAGCTAGTAAAGTGACCTAGCATCATCACGGGTAGGTGTATAAACACCTGAAAGATAACTGTATATCTCCACTATTTGATGGATCTTATTATACACGGTAATACGCACTAGTCAAAAACTTTTGTCTTTAGACACTGAGGAATATTGACGTGAAAACACAGTCATTAATATGAGAAAGAAAGTGGTTCACAGTTTATGACGTAAAAGGAACGTTTCCATATATTTTGTATGAGTTTATTGATATGTGACGTCATTGCTCACTTTTGTAAATTGACCTAATATTTATTGATTTCGGTGTATTTTAAAATACAATATTGCAAATAAACAACAGTGATCAATAAAACGACATATAAAATAAGGTGCGCTGTTTATAAGAATAAGGTTTGGTATTTTATTGCGGATGGTGGAGAATACCGAATTGAATCAGCTTCGGACACATTGAATGATGGTACAGCATCCAATTTTAATCTCCTTTTAGAAGAAAATTCATTGTGCAAGAAATTGTCGGGGCAGAAGTGCTTAGAACAGATCCTGCTGTGGGTCTTCCAGTTCCATTCGGGTCTCTCGAATCGTCTTATCCACTCTTGTTTCATCTATTCATACTTTGGAAAACTGTAATATTATAATAAACCTTAATATATCTGCTGATGTTGCTTCGCCGAAAATCCTAACTAAAATATCGATATGTAAAAGCCACATCACTAGTTGACATGTTTACCTAGAAAATTAATTAGGATTTTTTGAGAAAAAGTAGACAAATACTGTTTTGGATTTTATTTGAAAAGTACGACTATAAGTTAGAAACATTTATATTATAGTTTACACACATTTCCTGATTTATTTGATATAAAATTAATCAAAAACTCACGAATGCAAGTGAATCTTTTCACCACTGCTTTCTTTCCTTCCCGAATGTGAATAACAGCCGTCAATTATACAAAACATGTTTTTATGACCTAAAACACTTCATAAGGAACGAGCACACATAAAGATAAATCACAATCTGAGCGCAAATTAAACAGAAAATATTTTTCTTATAATCAGGAGCCGCCAAACCACTGACAGTACTATAGTCCGGCCAAGTGAGCAAGATGTCAACGTGTTTTTAACAATTTTTAAGAATGCACGTCAAAATGTGATTTTGAATTTAGTCGTATGCTAAATAAGTCCAATGACATAACATTGTATTGAGTCCACTGACAGATGTGACGACCTGCTAATTATGAGAACTATGTTCAGTTTGCGGTCTCATTTTCGCCTACGCAAAATCGTGTGAGGAGTGAGAGCATCAGGTAAACGTTTTTAATCGCTATTTTAGCCCGGATTCCATGCTTTTGTCATATTTCTATGAAGGAAGTATCAGTTGACATGACATATTGTTTTTTCGAATTAATTTATGGCTTTAACTACCAACATAATTGTACTAGTTTAATGAAGAAATGTCTTCGACACCAGTTAACAACCCATGACCAATTACGTGCAAATTCAGAATATGTTGAAAAGCAGTAAATGTTTCTCAAGTGTGTCCAACCGAAAATTGCGAGACTGCAACTTTTGGCGTGGGATAGTTTCTTTGCATGATCCCTTTGTCCTCCTTAATGAGAGTCTTCCCCCAGGATATGGATCGTCTTGGCTGATCTGGAAGTCTTTAAATAGGCTTCGAACTTTGATAGGTCAGAGTAGGAACAATTTGGCCAAATGGGGATTCATATGTGATCTTGATTTAGACTGTCTTTGTGGAGCCGCCCTAACGATGGTTCACATTATGCCCTGCTACCCAAGTACCTGCTCTCAGCAGGATTTAATGACAGCTGCTGACAACGCTACCATCGAAGCAAGCTTTTGGGCTTCTATGGTTTGATATGTTTTTGCCATCGATATGTTAAGAAGAAGAATGAATAAAAGTTAGAAAATAGGAAATACATTTAATTGATATATATACTTATGTAAGTATGTATAAATCCTTTGACATTCAATTTATTTACCGTCTTTGCAAGTGGCAACAATTTTAACGATAACGATCTTGAAGTAGATTTTAATGCCACTTGATGCTATTTACAATCTGCATGTCTTTTCATCACAATATAACTCGAGACTGGAATCCGATCAATCCATTTCATTAAATAATAGTTCCCGAAACATACCTACCGAATTAAAAATAAATCAGGACCTATGATCAGGACATTCAAATGTGTCAGTTGGCGACATACAGAAAGTGGTATTGGAAAATATATCTCATTGTATGGAAAATGGGGTCTTAATTACTAGGCTGTGAATAAAATAACAGTATGTAAAATAAATAATTATTTATTCGTCAACGAAACATAGAACAATATAAATATATTTTGATGAACTGATTTTTGTTATAGTTATCCAGCATTCATGTATTCAATTGTTTGATCGGGCTCAAAACTACATTCTGCGGAGGTCCTGAACTGACAGGCATTAATGGAGCTTGAGGATGGAGAAGTCTAGTAAAATCAAAAGGTGGTGCTCTTTTGTTTAAAGTTACAACATTGTTGCCGGCTCCCATGGATTCTGGAACATTTAGATTACTGTATGGCATGATCCTCATCGGTCCTAATTGAGATGGTTCTGCCTGTGATACAACGGAGTATCCAGTGTTCTTATTATAAAACCCTGGTTGGGTTTTGTAAAGCATTGGACTAAGTGCCGACCTGTTAGACCATAAGCCTTGTAATCTGTTCGAACTGGATCTAATAACTCCGGCCCGAGGTTTGAGTTTAAATTCCTTAGAACTTGAAGCTGTTCATTAAGGTACATGTTGTTTGGTGTTTTTATAATTTTAGCATCAACAAGAGCGCCGTTACTGAAGTCCAGATCTTTGTGGAAACCTTCAAGACCTGGCGATGTACTGCTAGCATTTGAAAGTGCCAATAATTCTTGATACAATTTAGCCGGCTGCGACTTCAATTCGGGTCGGTTGGTTATCAGATTTTGTAAATTCTGCACAAACGTGTTGTATGGTAATCTGTATTTTATGTAATATACTGGATTGTATATTAGAGGCTTTGGTCGTTTAAGTACGTAAGTCAGCTCGATAAAACCCGCGTTGTTCGGCATTGATGGTAATTTGTTAACATTTGTTACAGCGAACCAGCGTTGCAAATTGTTTATAACCGCATCTAATCCGTTTCTATCGAGTATTTTACCATCTGCAGGCATAACCTCAAGACCATTAAGATATTCTTTCACTGCTTGTTTGTCAGGAAAGTTGTCGATGTACCGATTGGATTCTGTTACTTCAACGTTATTATTGTTTGGATTTGGATAGACAGGGTTAAATATATTTGTAGGTATATTCATGCCTGGTAAATATTTTTTTATAAGCGATATAACAAGGTTTAATGGACTCTTAGTAGACACTTGGCGTTTTGGGCCTTCTATTAGTTCTTCTGTAGGTATTGGTTGAGGCGTGGGCTTTTGAGGATAAAATGGAAGCTCAATATCAAGCTTAGGCTGAAGGTTTGGAATATAGGGATTGCTATGTTGTGGATTAATATTCTGTGATGGAGAATTTGGTAAAAGTGAATTAATAAATTCGAATAAATCTGTTCGATCCTTTTTATCTTGAGGAGTCACTTGCTGGGGCCACTGAGTTTGTGGTTGTTGAGGTTGGTTTGAATAAGATGTTTGTGGATAGACTACAACAAATTCGTAAGGACTCTTATGCTCGCCAAAAGCGCCTGTAATAAACAAATCTTGCCAACTTGTGGTCGGTTGACATTGGGGGTGCCTTGCTACATCTTGATAGGTGTTGAGAGCTATCTGGATCAATTTATTCAGTGCATCCCTGCAATCAGGCTGCTGAATACCTGGCAAATTGCTTTTAATAATTATAGAAGTTCTATCTTCATCATGAAAATCGAAATGTGCTCTGTTACCCGGTGGAGAGCTTAAATCTCTCCTTAAATTGTTTTCGAGGACCCTTATCTTTAAAAGCAATGCATCCTTTTCGTAAGTATAAGGTAATGTTGCCAAATAACTCTTCAAAAGCTCTAGAATGTTAAACGCTTTCGCACGTTCAGACGTGCGACTCAAGAATTCGAGTAGAATATTAAACAGTTGCATGAGTAAATTCATGTTTGCAGGAGAGTCATTGGGTGGGCAGGGATTTTGATAATCGTTATTCGGGGCACCAAAACGAAGAGGTTGACCGGCCTGCAAAGAAAATACACGTTTATATATTTACTTCTTGGAGCCTGGTGACTCAGGGAAAAATAGAAGGCACAAGAGCACGCGGCAGATCATCATTGCGAAGGATCGACCAGGTCGAGGCAACAATCGGTGACCCCAAGTGCCGGTGAGAGCGGAATGCCGGATGATAGTCAAGAGTGCCACTCTTTCTTTCTTGGCGACCACGACTACTCGGCCAAGAGTGGTAACGACTTAAAAAAGAAAATCGTTTGTTATTTTCCTTGCACCTGAGGTGATAACCTTAATGAACCAGTACCTCTTGAGCAAAAATTTTTTGTGGGGCGTTCGATGGCGCGATGACTTGCAAATTTTTGCATGCTTGGGATGGTTGCGGGTTTCTCAGTCGGCGGCCGAAATAGCTAAAATATTACAACACTGTACAAACCGACAACAGAGATTCCGCCCCCGCCGGCGGGGCAACCGTCGCGTGTTCCTATAGGTTCGCACAGTCCCTATTCGCGTTTTTTTTCCAACTGACTACTGCTGTTGGCCGCAGATGGCCTTTACAGCTTCACCGGGCAAGTGGCGAGCGCAGATGGCTCTCAGCCTTAATATTTACACAATGAGCCTAAGGGCGTCCCCGAACGAGACTCGAACCTCGGCTTAGGGCGTTGGGGGGGGGGGGGGCTTGGTAGCCTAACATATGTTTGGACCTACAGGGACACGCGACGATGGCCCCCGCCGGCGGGGGCGGAATCTCGGTTGTCGGTTTGTGGAGTGTAATTTTAGTGATTTAGCTATTTCGGCCGCCGATGCGGCGCGGCGACCGTGGTAGGGTCGTCCGGATCGTCTAGCCCGTCCCGTGGACGCCGACGTTTACGCGCGCGAGGTGAAATATTATTATTATTAGCTGCTGTTGTTGAATAATCAGCAGAGGAAACAATGAGCGGGTTTGAATGCGCTATTGCCGAGTCGAAGAAACGTTTGGACGCCAACTTTAGGTACTGCGAAATCGTAGGCAGCCTTAAGTCTAAATGAAGACCCTATTCGCGTAACCAGCGTATGTCGGGCCGCTTTTCTCCCCAAACATGTTAGGCTATCAAGCCGCTCCCGCAACGCCCTAAGTCGAGGTTCGAGTCCCACTCTGGACGGCTCGTTGTGTAAATTTTAAGACTAAGAGCCATCTGCGCTGGCAAAGCTGTAAAGGTCATCTGCGGCCAAAAGCAGTAGTCAGTTCAACAAAAAAAACTCAGGTTCGTAATGGTTGGCTCTCCTTGTGGCAAGCCTATATTCAGCAGTGGACAAAAATTGGCTGATTGGTATATTGATTAAACTTAATTACTTAATTATTAATTATATTCAGTAGATCCAATGATTTTGAAATTACCTGATCATAGTTTCCTGACTGATAAGCTGTGAATATGTTTCGATGGACCAATCTTTTGTTCGGTAGATTGTTGTTGTTGTAAGTACTTGGAAGTAACTGCGGTGCGTACTGTGGAAAAAATATTATTTCTATACATAAAAACATGAAAGAAATACATTTTTGCCTCGGTGAAAAAGTACTTTATACTTTACTCGTATAATCATATTTTAAAGAACGTCAATGACTATGAATGAAGTTTTAAAAGAGACCATGTGGTTCGAACAACCAAGGTAGTTAGCAAGTACTTGTTAGTTTAATGAGTAATTTTCTTTTTAGGTTTTAGTTGATGAATAATGAGAAGTGATACAATTTTTAAGTAATATTTATTGAGTATTTATATTCATTGGGTATTTACATTAAAATTAGCCGTTATTTACTATTATAAAAGCTTCATATTCATAAAATTCAGGATCTTGAAATACATAGCTTAAAACTTGCCACTAGAGGAAACTCGAAATCGTTAAATAAAGGCAGCTAAAGTTAATTCGTTTTAATCTAAAAGCGGATTATTCCTGAATCTTAGATTATATGCTAATTAGGAAAGACCTATATACAGCAGACGTTAATAGGTTGGTAGAAAAGCCAATTACACCAAGTTTCTGGTCATCAGTTTCTTCATGTGCAGGTCGATCTGGAGAACCCATGGTAACCCTTCCAAGTTCTTTAGCTGTTAACTCGATGCGTTTTCTACTGTCTTGTACTTGTTTGAGATCAGCGTTTACTTGTTTATCTTGCAATTTGCCAGTCTCCACGACATCTTCCTTAAAACAGCGAATTCTTTCAGTCGGATCTGTGAAAAACTGTTCTGAACATTTTTAAAAGTGGCTGGGAGCTATCAGTATAGCGATATTTCAAAGATTGTTTTTGGGTGTTCAAGAATTTATATATATTGGCACGTGGCAACCGTAATACTAATGGATGTGTCTTCTATTCAACCTATCGCAGTCCACTGCTGGACATAGGTCTTTGCAGATATTCCAGTCCTCCGCTTTTCTCATCCAGCCTCCACCAGCGGCCTTTCGGACTTGTTTTGATTCAGCTAATTTCTTAAGCAAGGTGTTGGGTAGCAGATTGATGTCGACTGCTAGGAATCTGTCCGCGTGGAAGTCATGAGAGTAGATTTTTCAGGTCTTCGATCGCAGTGTACATGAGGCTGCAATGATGTATAGAGATGTCATAGAACACATGATGAGATGAGATGTGTTATAATATTTGACGACCCATGTGATGCAATGGTTGAGACATCGGCTGCTACACCGAAGATTCCAGGTTCGATCACCGGGCAGTACAAACATGTGTGTGCATGAACATGTCTGTTTGTAATGGTCTGGGTGTTTTCTATGTATAATATGTATGTATTTACAAAAGACAATATGTAAATGTTGTATTATGACAATATGTGTATGTGTGTGTAGTAAATGTTTATCCGTCGTTTAGTACCCATAATACAGGCTTCACGCTTAACTTGGGGCTAGATGATGCTGTATGAATATCAGTGGATATTTATTTATTTATTTTATGAGCTCTTAAGATTCATTTTTGAGCTCAGTCAATACTAAATTTTCAATTTTATAAAATGTTATTAAAAATAACAATTTAACAAGACACTTTTGAATCGGCAAATTAAAAAAAGTAAAAAACTACTTTGATAATCGATCCTTTTGTGTTCAAAATACCTAAATTGTTTTAGAAATTAAATGTTATACCGACCTGTTTGGATCCAGTAGTTTCTTCAAGAGTTTGTTTCATCCAATATTGTGGAGGGTAAGTCCATTGAGCATGATTGGAAGACTTGAGAATAAAATTGCATTTTTAATTGATATCTATGCTAACTCCGTGGCCTAGTAGCTTTGGTTTTTTTAATGTTATAAGTGAACAGGACGGTCAGGACGATCACCTGATGGTAAGCGATACGCCTGACCATGACAGAGCGGCATTAAAGGAGACCAACAACTGATAGACAGTTATTATCCTCCATCAATTCCGCACTGCGCCCGACACCAGAGACAAAAGCTGTTAGGTCTCATATACCCGGTAATTTCACTAGCTACAGTGCCCTCATCCCGAACACAAGAGTGCAAAACACTCCTGTTTCATTTCAGGGCCAACAGTCCTGAGATACACGTGGCCAGCCCAATTCTAATTCTCTCCCTATAACATATCTAAGGCCCGTATTTATTTATTTATTTATTTTGTCACGGTAACAAAATACAAACCATTCAGTATCCAATATTGTCCAGTTATTTTATTACTAAGTGTTAAATTTTCATAAGTGCTTTTTGTAAGCCTAATCTGATTAAATGAATTTTGATTTTTAAATTTGCATTTTAATTACAACCGAGCACAACATATAAATAAAATTAGTATTTGAAGCGTCGGTGGCTAAATGGTGTGGACTGTCGCCTTCCTACCAGGAGGACTGAGGTTTAAATCCCGACACGTACCAATGTGTTTTCGAATTTCCGAAAATATATGTACGTTATCCGACGCTCTTACGGTGAAGGAAAACATCGTGAGGAAACCTTCATGCACGCCTGCGAAGAGATTCGAAGGTTGTGTGTGAAGTCGTCTAGCCCGCACTAGGCCCGCGTGGACGACTAAGGCTACCCTATACTTGTAGGCTTGTGCCCCTCGGTGGGGACGTTTAATGAGCTGATGATGATGATGAGTATTTTATTTAAATGTTGTAATAGAACGAGATACAATCGTTGATCTTTAATAGTTAGTTAGGGATAGCGCTCTATACGATATATAGCGCCATCCCTTTCTAACTAAATTTAAGTAAATATTATCGTTGATTTTCGTTCTAGATACGGGCCTGACACTTCAAGTATAGCTCTCTTAATACTGACCTGAACTGCTTCCAAATCATATCTCGACGTGCCGGAGAGTTGTGGGTGCTGGATTTCCTATGAGGTAAATAGATTGTTAACAGCAGAGACCGTGGATGGGTATCACTAACATCAGCCTATTTCGTCCCACTGCAGGGTACATGCCTTACATGGCTTTCTATAAAGCATCGCTATGCGAAGACCTCAATCTTAAATTATTCAAGCAATGCTATGTTTCGTGGTTAAGAGTTTTTATATCAGACTAGCTCTTTCCCGCGGTATCACACGTTTTATTTCGAACTGACTACTGCTGTTGGACGCAAATGGCCTTTACAGCTTCGACGGGCAATTGGCGAGCGCAGATGGCTCTCAGCCGTAACATTTACACAATGAGCCTAAGGGCGTTCCAGAGTGGGACTCGAACCTCGGCTTATACGGTTGCAGGGGGAGTATTGCCCGCGTTATGAGATGATATTCTCCTGCGGTAAAACATAACTTAAAATGGCTCGTTAAATCACGCGACAAGTGGTAAAACATTGCTTTATTTTTCCAAACTGAAAAGTATTGTTTAAAATAGAAGTAGCCTAGGTTTTTCCTCATTGCATCAACTATCTGCCAAAAAAGTCCTGTCCAAATCCATCCAGCCGTTACTGAGATTACCCGGAACAAACAGACAGATAGACAAAACAATAAAAATCGATTTATGGCATATGTACCGTATATACATTTATATGCAAATGATTTTTTTACAATTTTTAGACAAACAGACACTCCTACTTTTTTATATGTAATAGATGGACTTAGTGTCGGTGGCTCAATGATGTGGTCTGTCGCCTTCCTACCAGGAGGGCTGTGGTTCAAATCCCGACACGTACCAATGTGTTTTAGAATTTTCGAAAATATATGTACTTTATCCGACGCTCTTACGGTGAAGGAAAACATCGTGAGGAAACCTTCATGCACGCCTGCGAAGAGATTCGAAGGTTGTGTATGAAGTCGTCCAATCCGCACTGGGCCCGCGTGGACGACTGAAGCCTAATCACCCTATACGGGTAGGTTCGTGCCCCTCGGTGGGGACGTTTAATGAGCTGATGATGATGAGATGGACTGGTAGCTGTTGGCCGCAGATGGCTCTAAGCCATGGGCATGCGCAAACTGAGGTTATCAAAGCAAGTCTAAAGATAGTAACACAAACTTACCAACTCGCCACAGATACAAGTAACAAGTACTGAAGTCCATAACAAAATATGAAAAACCATCTTGCCGTCCGCTCGCCAGAATTCTTCGGCTTAAATAGCTCCGTGTTTAAACTTTACCGTTAAATTGCTAACTGTGTAATTACCTGATTAACGAACACAGCATTTTAAGATTAATATTTATAATATGACTAATGGCGTTCACGTTATTTAATTTAATAAGTTACAGCAATTGCGATTGGCTTCACTTTGTATTGTAACTAGTATTAAAATAAAAAGAAAAATGCATGCAAAATTTATTCGAAAAACACTAATCACTGGCAGCAAATTCCGAACCAGTGGAAGCTTCATTTGACATTTATAAGTGTTCTCTAAGGACCTAAACTGAATAAACACTCATTTTTAATGTCTTTGCCCATGCAAAGACATTAAAAATGAGTGTTTATTCAGTTTCTCCATAGAAGTGAGTTCAGTTTTCAAGAGTCATTTCACTTTTATTTTTTTTGTGTTTTACAGCTATGAATTCCCAATGTATCGTTTTTCTCTTATCATCATCATCATCATCATTACAACCTAGAAAGTCTACTGCTGAACGAAGGCATCGAAGCATGGTCATGGTTAGCTCTAACTGGATCTTTATAACACTTCCTTAATCCAAGTTATTTCTATTTTTTATGATAAAAGTGTACAGGACGGTCAGGACGCTCACCTAATGGTAAGCAATACCATTACTAGACCATGACAGAGCGGCATTAATGGAAACCAAAAACTAATGGATAGTTATTATTCTCCATCAACGCCGCACTGCGCCCGACACCCGAGACGACAGCTGTTAGGTCTATTATACCCAGTAATTTCACTAGCTACAGTGCCCTCATCCCGAAACACAAAAATGCAAAACACTGGTATTTTACGGGACGATATCTGGTACTAGACGGGTAGCTCAGAGAGGATATGAAAAAAAGTACATATCCGAACCGCTAGCAAACCTATCTTTCAACTCCCGACATTTTAAAACATATCTTCAACTCTTTAACTCCGTAGAAGTATACTAATATAATAAACTCTATGCCGTAGACTCAAGACAGATTTTGCATTAAATGATATATTGATACGTAACAAAGAGTAAGCGCAAGCGCGCTATAAGAAAATATCAAAGAGAGACAGAGATGGCTTGCTGATATGGATATGAATTGAAATAGTTGTTGTCAAACGGATCTTCAACTCCCAACTCTTCAAATATATCTTCAACTCTTTATGAACTCTATGCCACAGACCCAAGGCAGATTTGCATTAACAGATAACTGATACGTAACAAAGAGTAAGCGCAAGCGCGCTATACGAAAATATCAAAGGAAGACAAGACAGCTTGCAGATATGGATATAGACAAAAGAGATGATTTCAATGTAAACATATCTTCATCTTTAGAAGTTTACTAACATTAGAACCTTATACCACTAACTTAAGACATATTTGCATAAATGACCTTCGATGGAATCAAAGAGTTGAAGATATGAAATAGAGATACATATCCGAAAGGAAAAGATATGAATATGTTTTCTTTCTTAAGACACAATTCGCGCACCGCTATCTGGTACTGCGGAGGTACCAACATAGACGACTCAGTACCGAGTCTACCAACTAGTAATTGAGTGCGTAGTATTCGAGTGCTTTGTCGCTCACTTATTTCTAAAAATAAAAAACTTACAAACTTTTTGGCATTCCATGAAATATTTTATTGATTTTACAAATTTGTTTAATGGAACTTTACAAGCAATTGTGTTACCTTAGCTTTAGTAAATATACAAAACGTTGCCTATTTACTTATATTATTTACATCGAAGCATTATAAGAAGCGACACAGTTAAGAAAACTGAAGCATTTTAGAACAAAATTTATTAACTGATTTCCATGTAACAATAGCTCAATAAAGATTTTCAGATAGGGGATCTGTCTTTTACACCACTTTTTAAGTGGTAAATATATTACGATTTCGTATTATGATCCTTTGAAGTCTATATAATTTGATGTTATTGTTTTTTGGATTATTAGGACTCAATTTTAGATATACCGCCATCGCCTGTTCTTCACATCAAAGCACGGATGTTTCTTCATAAGAGCATCACTTCGAATGAGTTGCAATAATTCTATAAGCCCATCATTATCACTTCTATAATAAACTCCCGCATGGCCAGTTCTTCTAGCAACAGTTATATAAGCACTTAGATTCATCAACAAATTATTCCGGGTTTTATTGTATCTCAAATTTACTAACTCATCGCAATCCGATGTCGTTTCTTGTGTGCTTTTAATCTTAGCCAAATCCAAAAAATATGTTCGTAATATTAATAACAACTTTGGATCAATGTTCTCTTTTGTCTTTTGCATTTCAGCAAGTATTTCGTATATTTTAGATAAATCGGGCTGTTTGCTCTTAATCTGTTGTAATAATAGAAAATAATATTTCGACTCATCTGGTGAATGCGATTCCTTTACACTGTGTACGGGTAACTGATTCGTATCGGAACTGTAATGGTTATGTCCACCTGCTTTAATATTTAATGCAATTTTTGATTTTGTATTCAACACTTGTTTGTTCAATTCTATAGATGGTGATACCATCGGTAATTTAATTCTCAAATGACCGTGTTGTCTATGATTTGAATCACCTAAAACGTTAATTATTCCGTCCCAATTTACGAGTCCAAAGGTACGTCGACCTAAATGATTAGATAGATATTTGTAAAGAAAATCTATATTAGCTTTTGTCTTTTTATGCTGAACTAAAATCATTATGTGAGCTATTTTGTATCTATCGGGCTGTTGACTTAAAAGCATATAAGTTTTAAGAAGAGACACAAGTTTCCTAAATTTTCTTTTATAGTCGGATTCTTTAGTAGGATCATAATTTTTGTTTGGACCATATATAAATTTTTTTGGGCCTAAGTTGTTGGTACGCATTTTTTCTGAATTATTCAATTCATTTAAGATTTTGTTCCAGATAATTTTATTGTTTTTTAGAGCATCTAAATGGGTTAGCAGATACTTGTAAAGATATTCGTTATTAAACTTATTGTTGTGTTTCTTAATAAAAAATATAATGTGAGCTATTTTATTTCTATCGGATGGTTGACTGGTAATCATATAGGTCTTTAGAAGAGACAGAATCTTGTTATATTTTTGTGGTTTGTTCATACGAAATAGTTTTGAATCAAATAAATCTTTTATTATGACGTCCCAGTTTATGTTATGCTTACCATCTGGACGTCGACCTAAATGTTTCAACAAATGTTTGTAAAGAATATTCATGTCAAATTTGGTCTATTATTTCGAATTGTTATTATAATGGTGGCTATTTTGTATTTATCAGGGTTTTGGCTTTTAATCAAGTAAGCCTTAAGAAGAGATAATATTTGATTAAATTTCGGATTATAATCTTTGTCAATATTATTGTTATAACTTTTCTGTGGCTTAGCCTCTCCGTTATTATTATTTTTATTCTCAGCTATCTTTGTGAGTTTATGATTTCCTTACTTGATGTTTCACGATTTACTTCAGCTGGTTTCTCCGCAGTTATTTCAGATGATTTTAATTTAGAGTTTGTGTATTCTTTTGAAAGGTGTTCTCCTCGTGTCACTTCAATAGATTGTTCCCCAATATTTTTCTTAGACACTTCTTCGGACACTTCAAAAGTTTCTTTTTTAATAAGTTCATCGAATGTATCATTAGGAAGAGGGGAATCTTCTTCATCGGTTTGTTCACGGGTTACGTCTTTTATCTTTTTTTTGTTTTTGTTGGCTGTAGGTTTGAATTTGTTACGATCTTTTGGTTGTTGAGATTTTTCTTTAGTATTCCTTCCCTGAGTTACTTTTGGTGTAATTTGGACAGATTTTTTCCGTTGAATTACTTTAGGAGACTCTTCATTGTCTTTCTTTATATCAGATATCTCTTTAGGAGTAACTTTCGAGGGATACTCACGGGTTTCTTCTGTTGCTTCTCTTGTAAGTTCAATAAAATCTTCTGTAGTAGGAGTTGTTGAAACTTCTTCCATTTTATCAAATGAATCTTGAGCACTCACTTTATGGTGGTCAAATTTATTGGTTTTTCTTTCACGGGCTACACCTGTTATGCTATCACTCTCATTAGGAAGCTTATTTCTTTCATCTGTTATGTAACGAATACCTTCAGTTCGCTCTTTCACAGGTTTTACTGTTGTTAAATCTTTATTTGTAACTTTGGAGTTAAAATGTTCTTCAGAGTTATAAATATACTCTTCAAAATCTCTGTCTCCTGAAACAATGGCAGTGTTTTTCTTACTAGGAGCATAATTCACTTTAGAGGGACGGCGGTGTTCATTATTATTGGTAGAATTAGCTGAATCTGTATCAAATGATTTTTCGGCTGTTACATCTTCCATCGCTGATGAAGCTATGTAATATGTATGTGGTTGTATAACATTGTCTTCAGAAACCCTTTCACGTGTTCCTGGTGCTGAAATCTCATCAATTTTTGTTCCAGATTTTGTAGAATCTTTTTTTTCTTTAGTTATATCAAACAAATGATCTTCAGTCACATCGGAATGATGTTTTTTACCATTGGTTTCATTTCCTCTTCGGCGCTCTCTTTAAAAAGTTATCGTGCCAGTCATCAAAGATTTCCGCTGAGTTTTCGTTGTTATCTTCAATAGTTTGTTTAGGAACTATTTCGCGAGTCACAGATTTTTCCTTCGGAGCTTGAGAAGATTCACCTTTTGCTTTCGGTAATTTAGAGTGATTAAATTTTTCTTCAGGATATATTTCGCGAGATGTTTCTGCCGTAAGTTCGTCAGATTTGTCATTTATGTTCCTATTAATAGTTGTTTCTTCTTTTTCAATTTTAAAATTAGATAGATCTTCATCGCTAAATTTAGATAGATTACTTAATTCTTCGGAATTATTTTCATGGGTACTATCTTCTAAGCCTTTATTATTATTTTCGGTTATTTTATTTTTGATTGATACTGTAGAGTTCAAATGTTCTTCTGAGTCATAATTATTTTCTTCAGAATCTCTTGGGTGTATTGCCACTTCAGTTGTTTTTCCTCTAGAAACATCTTCAGACATTTCTTCTTTTTCCTTTGTTAAGTCATTTAAGTTTTCAGCAGTCTCTTCAGAAGGATAATAGAGGTCATCTGGTTTTTTTGCTGGGTACTATCTACAAATTTTGAATTTGGTTTTTCCATTGTAATATCTTCCATTGTATTCCATTCACCATTTGGTGGAGATATGGTTGTGACTATAGTTGTTTCTGTTGATTTGCCTTTTTTAGCAAGCTCAGAACTTTCATGTAAAGTTGCTTCAGATACATAATCGTTGTTTGTATTTTCTTTGGATAATTGTTTAATCGATTTATTCGGATTTTCTTTTACTATCTGTGGTTTTATGTTTTACATAAATTCTGCAGTAATTTTTTGAAATAAGTTTTTGGGTCGTTTAGATTTATGTGATTTGTTGGGAGAAAAAAAGTGATGAAGTGTTCCTAGGGTTGTCATGCCCATTTTTGCTTGATTTTAATTGAGGTTCTTCTTTTACCTTGATATGATCTGCATTAACAATATGCCGCGCCTTAAATAATAAAATTTAAATATTTAAATCAATAGCAAACAATATTAACACTTAAGTCTAACTTGAATATCTTTTTTTTTATCTTTTATAGGCAGACATTTGACCGCCATCTCACCTGATGGTAAGTGATGATGCGGCCGAGGAACATTACAGTTAAAATAAAGACTACTAAAGCATGAATGAAATATTATACATAATAAATCATACTTTTGCATTAAATAAATAAAAATAAAATAAAATACCTGAAAAAGGCGATGTCCATACTTTGGGGTGTAAGATACTCTATGATGTATTTTTCGTTTTGGTTTTCTTAGGTTTTTAACTGCATATTGTTTATCAAACCTCTTTGATTTTAATTCATTTAGACGTGCCTTCTTGTACCAATATTGATACGGATTTTTCCCCACGTATTGATAATTATTAGGCAATGTTCAAATTGACGTGGAATCATTTTTGCGTTTAAATATCTTTGTCTATCGCTCATTTTAGATTTACCATAGCGTTCGGAGTAATGTCGATGGCTCACTGGTTTCAAACTGTGTACAGAATTTGGGGAATAATTTCCCCCGTTATGTCTGTATTTTTTATAAGTGACCCTCTGTTTTTGTTTACTTTTATTTACAATCCGATTTGAATTTCTGGTGTTTCCGAAGGTCATCTCAGGATTTTTAGATTTAGTATATTTTTGAAAGTTTGTTTTTCCGTCCAGATATTTGCTTAAGAAGTTTTGAAAGTCACGTTGTGTTTCCCAATTTGACACCGCATTTCTTGTAGCACTTTCCCTCAGATTTAGAGGTCTGTCTTGGTATGATTTTGTGATCTGAAAATAATTCCTTATATTAAGTACCTTACAGTAAGTACAATTTTCAGATTTTCTATGTTCATGTAAGTTTATATTAGTTGCTAGCTGTTCCCTGTGGGATCGAACCCACAGCCCATGGTGTAATACGGAATAAATGGGTCGTCAAATGCAGTCGTAATGTGTCCAATCCTGAACAAACCGTACCCGTATCACTTCCACGCGAACCGATTCCTAGCAGCTAACCCGTCATCAATCAATTAATCAGTCCACCATCGTCTACTGCTAAACACAAGCCTCCCCCAATGGGCGCCAACCATCCTGGTCCTCCCCCCCGCAACGCCCTAAGCCGAGGTTCGAGTCCCGTTCGGGGACGCCCTTAGGCTCGTTGTGTAAATATTAAGGCTGAGAGCCATCTGCGCTCGCCACTTGCCCGGTGAAGCTGTAAAGGCCATCTGCGGCCAACAGCAGTAGTCAGTTTGAAAAAAAAAAAACATCCTGGTCCTGAGCAGCCTGCATCCAGCCAGTCCCACGCTGCGCCTGCCTAAGCGAGGTCGCCACTCCAACACGTTTCGGCTGCATCGACCATCAGAACGTCTAGAAACACCAGCCCACTTCCACTTCAGCATGCTAATTTGAAGAGCAATGTCGATAACTTTGGTTTTCCGGCGGATATCTTCATTACGAAATTTACGAATTTTATCCGCTAATGAGATCCCGAGCATTGCCCTCTCCATGCGCGCTGAGCGACTATTAACTTGTGAACCAGCCGGTGAGTGTCCAAGTTTCGGCTCCATCCGTAATATGTCATCACTGGAAGATCGAACCGGTTGAATACCCTCGCCTTCAAGGATTGCGTTCAAAAATGATGTCATCGGAATCATCACTACATAGTATAAAACCAAGTCGCTCTTTATGTCCCTGTGCGTTTTTTTTTTTTCTTTTTTTTCGAACTGACTACTGCTGTTGGCCGCAGATGGCCTTTACAGCTTCACCGGGCAAGCGGCGAGCGCAGATGGCTCTCAGCCTTAAATCCCTATGTGCGCTTAAATCTTTAAAACTACGCAACGGATTTTGATGCGGTTTTTTTAATAGAGAGTTAACAGGAAGGTGATTTATAATGACATCCATGAAAATTTTGATTTTTCTAATGTGATATCGTAAATGATTTCATTTTTTCCGTTTACATTGCAAACGCTGAACACTACAAGATTTATCAAAATAATGTACTGAGTATTGTAATCAATAAAAAGGTCTACAGAAAACTCCGCGATGGTATATGTTTATCTCTTATGTATATCCCACAATAAATTTCTTTGTCATTTACTTTTTACAACAAATAATGGCTAATTTTCGAAGCGATTTAAACCAATATAGTATTAATACTTATCCAATTAAATACCTTAAATACATTGTCGATTTAATATAGACCTATATGGCTCTTTACAGCATATGATTTAAATTAAAATTTTCGAAGATATCACACATTTAAAAATTGTCGTACCTACGTTGCGTTTGCGGCGGTACCGGCCGACCGGGCAGGCGGGAGCGTGCCTATTACGATTATCACCATTGCACCCGTGCGAAGCATGGGCGGGTCTCTAGTTAAATAATAAAAGACAAAAGTAACTTACCATAAACATGAAAATCAATATCGGAAGCCATCTCATTACTGGCATCTTTTCACTACCACGCCTAAACGCATAGAGCTGGAATTATCAGCAAATATGATATTTAAACCGATTCCCCACATCGCAGGTCAATATAAATTACACAGTCTATTACAGGCGTGTAATACTATAATCATGTAAAATAGTGTGTTATGCTCTGAATTTAGATTTATTGTATCGATTGTTTGATTTCAAACGATTTTCTAAGCAATAAATAAATCAATTTAAAACCTATATTGAACACCGTCATGGTAGCAGCTTGATATTTATTTCAATCAACCTTACAGCTTATAACGGCCCGCTGTAGGCCTTCTCATAATCAAGCTATGTTAGCAATAGCATTGCAAGCCTATGCTATGCTAGCCTTCGATCATAGTTTCTGATTAAAGATGTTAGCCTAGCTTACCATCATGTGAGCGTCCTGACTGCCGAGTGCAGATGGCTCAGAACAAGCTCAGAGCCATCTGCGCTCGCGACATGCCCTATAAAGCTGTAAAGGCCATGAGCAGCCAACAGCGAAAAACAGCATACAGAGAAGGCTATTTACAGCATAGCTTAACTTGCAACACCTTATTGACAATTGAGAACTAATCAGCGGTTTCCACAATGTAAAATTGTGCTATTATTTTTTTTCCCTAGACATAAGTTAGTATAGACCACAGACATCCGAATATACAATTAGACTGGACAAGCCGCCAAGTTTATAGGCAGTCCCAGTGTCGCAATTTCTTTTCGGTTCTTACCTGTGAAAAGTTATTATATTACTTGGTAAATTTACTGATTCATTGCGATGATGGCATGTTACAATTGCACAGGATGGCATTTTGGGAAAAAACGGTAATTTCTTCTAATATTTGTGCGTCTTCACTCGTCTCACAGAGCGTAAACTGGCAGCCAGTGTATGCTCGTTGAGCTTACATTTGTCGCACTTAAAAACGCGGCTTGCCCCATCTCCTGTATTGGGAAATCTGTGGTATAGACCTAACACATTATATAGACATCAGATTGTCTCTATTTGCTATTCGGCAGGATCCATCAAAAATCAAAATCAAATTATATTTATCTTTAGGGACCTTAAAGTACACTTATTAATGTCATTTAATGTCTATTTAAATAAATAAATATCCATAAAAATTTGGTTATTGTTAAGATTTGATAAAGCCTTAGAGTATCATCATCATCATCAGCTCATTAAACGTCCCCACCGAGGGGCACAAGCCTACCCGTATAGGGTGATTAGGCCTTAGTCGTCCACGCGGGCCCAGTGCGGATTTGACTACTTCACACACAACCTTTGAATCTCTTCGCAGGCGTGCGCAGGTTTCATCACGATGTTTTCCTTTACCGTAAGAGCGTCGGATAACGTACATATACTTCCGAAAATTCGAAAACACATTAGTACGTGGCGGGATTTGAACCTTAGCCCTCCCGGTAGGAGGGCAACAGTCCACACCATTGAGCCACCGACGCATCGTACCTAGTTATATATACTTTAAGGATAAAGCAAATTCCTATTATCAAGATCGGGTCGACTTGGGCCACAAACGTTAAATTATAAGTAATTTACCATGACTTGATTCAATGCACCGATTTCATACATAATTATATTTATAATGTATGAACAACTAATAAAAAACTATCCATATTTATATGGTCACTATAACCATATTTACATACCTCCTTCGTAATATATTCGTAACATATAAACGAGTCTATGATTGGAGCATCAAACATATTTTGTAATATAAATATTGTCGCAAATGACTACATGACATGATGACATGTCGCACCACAGACACGTTCATGCACAAAGATGTTTGTACTGCGCGGGAATCAAACCTGGAACCCTTGGTGTAGTAGCCGACGTCTCAACCGTTACACCAAATGGGTCGTCAATAGTCTTCGTATAGGGTGGTTGAAGTCAATTTGAGACTCCAAAAGGAGTCATGGGAGCGTGTACAGCTAATAAACTAATCATGATAGGATTAGCAAGTTGAAGTGGCAGTGGGCAGGGCACATAGTGCGTACAACCGATGGCCGATAGGGCGGAAAGGTTCTCGAGTTAAGGCTGAGAGCCATCTGCGCTCGCCACTTGCCCGGTGAAGCTGTAAAGGCCATCTGCGGCCAACAGCAGTAGTCAGTTCGAAAAAAAAAAAGGTTCTCGAGTGGCGTTCACGTAACGGAAAACGAAACGTAGGCCGACCCCCAACCAGATGAATGAAAATGAAAATTGTTTATTCAGTTTAGGTCCCTACAGAACACTTATGAATGTCAAATGAAGCTACCACTATGACCACAATGTACTGGTTAAGGTGGCGGGTAGCAGATGGAAACTGCAAGGGATCGGACCGCGTGGAAATCATTAGGGGAGGCCTTCGTTCAGCAGAACATAGGCTGTAATGATGATACCAAACATTGTTTATTTCAAGTAGGCATAGATATTATACTCCGTACATATTTCAATAATATTACTTTCTTTTAAGACATATTTCAAAGGATTTAAAGTAAAACTCAATTTTAAAAGTGAAAAGTTAATTTTATATTTGATGACACGTAATCATAAATTCTTTGCTATCAAATAATTGTTACCATACTAATACATCAAAAATTAATGTTTTGTTTATTTAATATATTTATTTATAATATTAATTTGTATTATGCAAATTTTATACCTACACAAATTCACAAAAAAATATACATCAAAATATTCAAATAAAAAAACTTTTTGTTACATCATACAATGGACTATAACGACTTAACACAAATCGAAACAAATAATTTATATTTTATTATTTAAAATATACTAAAATAGCATTATCATCAAATTAATGATAAAGACAAAATAACAAATGACAATATTACAAATGACAGCATTTGTAGTAAAAATAACAAAGAAGAATTAAAAAATCAATCAAGTCATAAAAATTTTCAAAAGTACAAACCATAGACTTACAAAATAAATATAGTGTATGTGCAAATATAACTCATAGAAAATCCCTTTATTAATTATTTTAGCTTATTGCTTGTTAAAAATCTTTCTCAAATTTACGGATATTTTCTTAACATTATAATTTGCTTGACAAAAACAGACTATCTGTAATTTTAGTTACATGGCTAGTTCACAATTTGTCTGGTATTATTATGCATTTTAATATTATCTTCAATTACATTTATAAGTTTTAAATAGTATTTTAATAAAACAATGTATATTTGTATATTGACCCCTTTCACCGAATATATAACATAACAAAAAAAATTAAACAAACTTAAAGTTTTTATAAAAATATTGCATTGTATCATCGAATCATTATTATGATATTCCAAAAAAGTAACAGCCAGTCTCAATTAAAACCTATTTTATAGGCACTTCTTATTTTGTATCGTTTAGTCAATTTTTTTTAATATACGAATGTATATACAAAAAAATCACAGCCTGTGTTTTTATTCCATTGTCAAATAGGTTATACAAGATACAAAATAAAAAAAACTGAATTAAAAAAAAACAAAATTAAAATCGACGAATCTATCAAGTAATAATATAATTGACTTAAACTAATAATGCTTTAATCAAACCTTTTTAAATGCTAAGATATCAGTGCATGGCTACTTATATTGCTGAAAATAATTAATTCATAACCATCAAATTAAACAAAAATTTAACCATTTAAAATGTAAATTGACGATTCAAAAGAATTTGTAAAATACATTTTGAGCTTTATCACTAGAACCAAAAGGTTCATTGCACTTTGACCCAATGTCTTAAACATTTAAGACACCACTTTGTTGGTGAAAATCTCAATCCAGTAACCATCGGGATCTTGGATGAAAGCCAATCCCTTCATCTTGCCATCTTGTGGTTTTTTAATGAATTTCACACCTAGCTCCTCGAATCTGTTATAAAAGAAAATTTTGAATCAAGGGGATGTTTAATTGAATAAATAAATATCCACTGACATTCACACAGCGCCATGTAACCCCATATTAAGCGAGGAGCTTGTAGTTAGGGTACTTAATAACTAATAAACATATTTATATACTTTTTCTTTATAAATACATACATATCATACATAGAAAACCCAGACCAATACAAACAGACATGTTCATGCACACAAATATTTGTACTGCCCGGGAATCGAACCCGGAACCATCGGTGTCATCTCAATTCACCAGATGAATCATGGTTAAGCATGAAACTTGTATTATCGGTAAGGACTGCGATATGTTGAAGGGATTAATTTATTTACTAAATGACTAAATGTGCTAACTCAATGACGATGATGAAATAAGTGAATTATATTTGGATTTAAATAGAATACTATCATCATCAGCTCATTAAACGTCCCCACCTAGGGGCACGAGCCTACCCGTATAGGGTGTTTAGGCCTTAGTCATCCACGCGGGCCCAGTGCAGATTGGCAGTCTTCACGCACAACCTTTGATCTCTTCGCAGGCGTGCGCAGGTTTCCTCACGATGTTTTCCTTCACCGTAAGAGCGTCGGATAACGTACATATAACTTCGTGGGAGGGATTTGAAACTGCGCCCTTCCAATCGAAAGGCAACAGTCCACACCATTGAGCCACCGACACTCTAATAAAATTTCATTTTATCCTAGTTGTTACAAAACTATTTATTTACCTTGCACAAGCGACTTCAACATCGGGCACTAAAATTCCAATATGGCCGTAACCCCTCGGCTCCGAATTACCGTTGTGGTAAACTGTATCATCCGTATCAGTTCCCCAGTTGCTGAAAACAAGAATTAATTGTATCATTAGTTTGTCACCTCCCACAGAAGGTTTTATAAATAAATAAATATCTACTGACATTCGTCCAGTGCTATCTAGCCTCAAGTTAAACGTGAAGCCTGTATTATGGGTACTAAACAACGGATAAACATACTTATATAGGTACATTTTTTTTGTAAATACATACATATTATGTATACATAGAAAACACCCAGCCATTTCAAACAGACATGTTCATGCACACAAATGTTTGTACTGCAATCACCTGATTGTCTGAAAACAAAGATGATTCCGTGCGTTCGTTTGTCACGTGAAGCCGTCGGTGCCGGCTGCAACCTTAGGATGGTAGTCGTTAACACACACTAATCCGCATGGAGCCAGCGTGCTGGGTTACGACCCAATTTCCCCATGGCTTGTGGGAAGGCCTATCCTTGCATCTCCGTTTGTGAGCGCAAAATGGCTCTCAGCCAAACCTTTTGGTGTAGCGATTGAGATGTCGGCTAATACACCAAGGGTTTCGGATACGATCCCCGGGCAGTACAAACTGTTTGTATTGGTCTGGGTGTTTTCTATGTATGTATTTACAAAAAAAAATGTATAAATAAATATCCATTAACATTCACACAGCACCATCTAGTCCCAAGTTAAGGGTGAAGCCTGTATTATAGGTACTAAACAACGGATAAACATACTTATATACTTATTTTATAAACAGACATGTTCATGCACACAAATGTTTGTAGTGCCCGGGGATCGAACCCGGAACCCTTAGTGTAGCAGCCAACATCTCAGCCGCTACACCAAATGGGTCGTCAATTTATATAAGTATGTTTATCCATTGTTTAGTACTCATTAGCAGAAAATTACTAGCAGAAAAACCACAATGACTAGGAACGAAAAAGGACTGAGCACGAAACATTACTCAACTTAAGAGACCCAATGTTGATCTTTACTTAAATTGAGTTAGAAAAGGATATATCTGTATGGCTTTCTAACTCTATTTAAGTAAAGATCAATGCTTGAGTCTCGTTCTAGAATACAGGCCTAGGTCAATAAGTACAGAGAATTACTTACTAAGTCAACTCCAAAGTGGCCTTCCTGGACATAGCCCACGCAGACCTCGCAGCCTCGTCCTGCGGTATCTCGGCCGGGTCCTCATACCCCATGAAGAACAGCGAGAACTTCATCTCGGGGAAGTGGAGCTGCTTGAGCAGCGTCATGCCCAGCACACCAGTGTAGAACGGCAATGATTTCCTTGGATCCTTAATTCGGTACATTGTTTGTTGGAACATGAAGTCCTGAAAAATTAATTATAATTATTAATAAATTGAGTGTCGGTGGGTCAATGGTGTGGACTGTTGCCTTCCGAAGGCAACAGTCCACACCATTGGACGCAGGATCGAAGGAGGGGCGCAGGATTAAATCCCGCCACGTACGAATGTGATTTCGAATTCAAATGTATGTTAGCCGACGCTCTTACGGTGCAGGAAAACATCGTGAGGAAACCTGCGCACGCCTGCGAAGAGATTCAAAGGTTGTGCGTGGAGTCGGCCAACCCGCACTGGGCCCATGGACAACTAAGGCCCAAACACCCTATACAGGTAGGCTCATACCCCTCTGTGGGAATGTTTAATGGATGATGATGATAAATATCCACTGACATTCCCACAGCGCCATCTAGCCCCATATTAAGCAAGGAGCTTGTAGTTAGGGTAATAAATTCATATTGTAAATGGGAACACCCAGACCATTTCAAATAGACATGTTTATGCACACAAATGTTTGTACTACCCGGGGATCAAACCCATATCTATATCTGTAGGGAAAGGATATTTTGGAGGTATTATGCTACATGTCCCTAGTAGATGCAATGTCTTAAGTTTCACGGTAGTTGAGATATGACTTTTTTAATTATTTTCTTCAAATACCCAAAAGGAACTTTTTATGTTGTTTCAATACCCCAACACGACATGTCTTTGTATTCTGTAATGTATTCTTATTTTAAATAAATGTTTACTTGATATGATTAATATTGGGGAAAAAATTGAGACCTTTCAAAGTCTGAAATCTGTGTTAATTTTATATCAAGTCACAACTTCCAAATAAATTGCAAATGAAAAAAAAAAGCCATTTTGAATTTAGCTTTTTTGTAAAAAGTCCTTTAGTTTTCCTGTTCCAATTACATGCAACATTACAGAAGTCTTTTATTAAGTGGTTAAAATAAGATCAGTACATAAGCTGATATCAGGCGTATCATATATGGGTTTTAAACACTATATGTCTCCTCATTTGGATACTTCAAATCTAATTGGAATCTCTCAAAACCTTCAACAATTTTAGTATCACACTCAATATAATAAATAATAAACCTCCTCTACATTAATTACAATAGAAAATTCCTACTACATTAATTACAATAGACCAAAGGTTAATTTACACATGATATTATGAGCAATTTGAGCTAACCACAGGATGACTTAAATGGGGTTTTGTTCTAATTTAACAAAGAATGTGGTAATTAGGTCAACAGTGTTGATACGGTGCTCCATGAATAAATAATGATGACAGATCAATATGATTAAATTTTTAATAAGCATGACTACAGAAATTAAGAACTGTTTTTATGAAGATACACATGTTATTATAAGTGAAAAGTTGCAAAGATGAGCAGAATGCTTACCTTGGTAGATGGTTCCGGCTTTTGGCATAATGCTACGACTTCCTCAGCAGATATTCCGGCCATTGTTCTGTAATAATAGTGCCAAAGTAAAGATAAAAAAATTCAACTTAACCTATCTGTTCATTATATTTGATTCATTATTGAAATTGACCAATATGTTACAAATGTAATTGAGCCCGCAACGAATACAAATTTTTAAAGTTACCTATATGAATTTTAAATCAAGATTATTTTTATAAGGTTTAAAAATACAAAAATTGTGACTGCCGAGGAGATTATTCACATTAATCAGTGTTGCCACCTTAGTTTTAGAAATGGGGCTTTTTTAAGAAGTTAAAAAAGGGCGAAATAGAGCTAGATAGAGCTTTAAAAGGTTTTCTGTTCTAGAAATGCTAAAATAAACATGTTATGAGGCTGTTTTAAAAGCGGCTAAAGAAAACGTCTTCACGACCGTTGAATGAAATAGCAAAGAAGTGCTTGTTAACATGTCGAAAACATTATACTTTGCTTATATTTTCAAGACAGTGAAAAAGAGCTAGATTGTTCTAATTGGGGCTAAATCGTTAAGAAAAAGGAGTTAACCTACACTAAAAAGTGCTAGATTTAGCCCTAAAAGGGCTAAGGTGGCAACACAGAGAATTATGTAAAAGTTGACATTTTGTTTTATAAGTCACTGTTGACATTTAAGCATTGGAACGTTAAGATATTCGATATTTGTACTATGAACAACAATGATTTATAAGATTACACGCATAGCCATCATCTCAAAAAAAAAACTATAAGATTATTTATTGATGCTACCATAATGATTTTAAAAATTACGGTATCACATTTTTAATTTAATTATATATAATACCCTAGAAATTATAAGATGGGAGAAGTGATACTTGAATGCAGTCTACTGTAGTATGCAACAATAGAGTATCACTGAATACCAAACAATAAAATAGATGGAAACTGCTCAACCTATATTTTCATTTATAAATATGGCCCATTTTTTATAATTAAATTTTAAAAAATAAATATCCATTGACATTCACACAGCGCCATCTAGTCCTAAGTTAAGCATGAAGCCTGTATTATGGGTACTAAACAACGGATAAACATACTTATATACTTTTTGTATACCCTATACGGGTAGGCTCGTGCCCCTCGGTGGGGACGTTAAATGAGCTGATGATGATGATGATGATACTTTTTGTAAATATGTACATATATATTATACATAGAAAACTCCAAGACCATTACAAACAAACATGTTCATGCACACAAATGCCTGGGGATCGAACCCAGAACCCTAGGCATTGCAGTCGACCTCTCAACCGCAACACCAAATGGGTCATCAAAATTCTAATTCTAACATATTTCTGATGATTAAATCCATATTTAGATATCAAGGAAAATAAAAAAGTATCATAAGCATTACAACTGGTTTCAGGTCCATGGAAAAGTTGGGCCATAACCCACCATGTAGGCTTAATATGGATTGGTGGTTGTTATTTACTACCATCCTAAGATAGTAACTGACAAGTTAATATGCTTTTCTGAAGTCCCTCTGTACTCAAGATAATAAATTTTCTCTGCCACCTGACCAATCCTACCAATTCACCACAGCCCTTTGTTTGTAAGGATGTTTGCAAAGGATTGTCTAAGTGATAAGATAAGACTGCCAAAATTGCATTTATATAATTCATAAATTCTGGATTTAAAAACATAAATCAAAAATTTAAAATACATTCAACTTTATTATAATTTTTACTATTTTTACATGTATCACAGACTTCGTTTTAGCCACACAATTTTATTGGAGACAAAACAACCCCCCAGTCAAAGTAGTGATGCTTTGATGAAGATATAATGGTTTTCTAGTGCTTCTGTAAAAATACAGGCTCAGCAACTCGTAGCACTCAGAAACTAGACTTTGCGCTAGTTTTCATGTAACATTTATAATTCTGGTATTTCACTATAATGTAACTATGGTCCTGTTTTTGGTTCTAATAAATAAAACTTCTCATATAAATATTTCAGTTCTTGCATCCACGCAATATCACGTTCCACAGAGGTAGGATTGCATTCATAGGCTGACATCATTCTAACATTTTTCAGTTCATCAACAAATACATCTCCAACCACACAAAAATACATGCCCTCTTTAATTTCTTCCTGTCTTCTTTTTACCATTTTATCCATCATGGTATTCATTATGTTTATATTACAGTCGCCGAATCGAGAAGCTTCTGCGAAATCCCTGAATAGATCCTTTATGGTGGCATCAGAAATTTTAAGGTTACTCTTCGTACTATCGAAATAAATCATCACGGATCCAGTTACATCGCTCAGTTCGAAATTTACAGATGTTTTTGAAACATAATTAACACTGGTCACAACCCCTTGTATCATAATATTTTTGAACCTCAGGCCGAAAATTTCGTAAACATATTTATTTTCTGCGGTGCGAATGGCGCGAAATATATCTTGAATGTAAAGTTTCAATGGATTCTTTTGGAAATTACTCATGATTTGTGTAGTATCTTCAAGCTGATAGGCATTTGTAGTTTTAAATATACAAATTAAAAAGACAAAATTTTTAAATAGAGTAAAACTGGTTATGTGTTTGTTATGACATAGGTTTGACTTTGATTGATTCAATCAATTGATTGTCAAAATAGTTTTTTTGTTGATTCAATCGGCCAAAGTCATAGATTATCCGGCCTTGTTAAAAGTTGGGATTTTTATTCTTGCTGAAAAAAAATGATGACCTATGAATTTAATGATGGATGAATTCCTTTATGAATTCCCTCCCACCCATTAGTGTCAATAAAGATTAGGAACTTAACTCAAGCCGCGGACTTTTTAAAAGAACTTAAAGTGACCGTAGCACAAGGTTGCACTATTTGTTTCATATTTTGCCATTGCATTGTGTGAAGACAAACCCATGCCATGAAGAAAACCGAAGATCTGTGGGGTATCTTCAGTACATATTATTAAATTAATTATAGATAGTATAGCACCCCACTTAGCTATCATATTCAATAGGTGCATAGATGAGGGTATTTTTCCAAATTTAATGAAGTACAGTAAATTAATTCCATTATTTAAAACGGGCAATAAAAGTGATCCCTCAAATTTTAGACCAATATCGATCCTTCCCACACTTAGTAAAATTTTTGAGAAAATAATTTATAATCAACTAGTTTCTCATCTACATTTAAATAAAATATTACATGATAAACAATTCGGATTCACTAAAAATAAAAATACAACAGATGCGGGGATTGCACTCGTCAAACATATATTTGCTGCATGGGAGAAAAAACGGGATGCCATTGGGATATTTTGTGACCTATCGAAAGCTTTTGACTGTGTCGATCATGCAACGTTACTAATCAAGTTGAGACATTATGGTGTATCGGACTGTGCATTAAAACTCTTAGAGTCATATCTCTCTGGTAGAATTCAGAAAGTTAGTGTTAATGGTCAATGTTCCTCGGGTGCCCTGCTGCGCATGGGAGTTCCTCAAGGCTCAATATTAGGTCCCCTTCTCTTTCTTATTTACATAAACGATCTTGCTTACTATTGTAGTAATCTTTCAGACGTAGTACTATTTGCTGATGACACTTCTCTAATCTTTAACGTTGATAGACATAGAGAATCATTTGACGAGGCAAATAGTGCCCTGTCTCGGGTAATGCATTGGTTCACAGTAAATAATTTATTGTTGAATACTAAAAAAACCAAATGTATTAAGTTTAGTATGCCTAATGTAAGACAAGTAGAAACCAATATCACTCTTAATAATGAAAAATTAGAATTTGTTAGTTCAACTGTTTTTCTTGGAATATGTATTGATAATAGACTTCAGTGGGGACCTCATATTGAATCTCTTGCTGGAAGGCTTAGTTCAGCGGCATATGCGGTTAGGAAAATAAGACTTCTGACAGATGTTGAAACAGCAAGATTGGTTTATTTTAGTTATTTTCATAGTAATGTCATACGGCATGTTGCTGTGGGTGCAGCTGCTGACATACAAACCATTTTTGTACTGCAAAAAGAGCAGTTCGCGCTATTTACCAACTTAAACCCCGTGATTCTCTTAGAGAACTTTTCAAAGAAATTAGTATAATGACAGTAGCGTCACAATATATTTATGAGAATTTAATGTACGTGCGTAAAAATATTCATATGTTTGATAAAAACTGTGATCTTCACATCTCAACACTAGAAATAGAAACAAACTTGCTGTTCCAAATCTTCGGCTACACAAAGTGGGTAAATCTTTTGTTGGTAATTGTATAAAGTATTTTAATAAAGTACCACAACATATTGTCGATCTTCCCTTACTTAAGTTTAAAGCTATAATTAAAAGTACCCTTTTGAAAAAAGGATATTACTGTGTTAACGACTATTTAGCCGATAACATTATTTGGTCTTAATGTGCTCGCATTGTGTTCCAAGTAAAAATAATGTAATTAGGATGATATATATAGAATTATATAAATTAGACATATTACAGCTATGTAAAAACGAATAGTATTATATAAATTTGACTCGAAATGAGAACATTGTAAACCCCATTTTTGAAAAGAGTAACTACACGAGTTTCTTGCCGGTATCTTCTCGGTAGATAACAACCTCCCGAACCGGTGGTAGATTCATTAAAAATAACTTCTTGACGATTCAAAAGTGTCATGTAATGATTTATTTGAATAAAACATTTTTGAGTTTGAGTTTGAGTTTGTGGTTTAAGAAGGCAAATTTTAATAAATATGTAGTAGTTATCAAAGCAATAAAACCTTCAAATCGTACAGATTTTTTTAGTAACAACGGGGACTTTGATTATATTTGTAGACATTATTTATTTAAAAATAGATATATGTTCGCCCAATAAATTCCACAGACTAATTAAGATTATTGTTTTTATTGTTATTGAGCGTCGGTGGTCAATGGTGTGGACTGTCGCCTTCCCACCGGGAGGCTGAGGTTCAAAATCCGACACGACAATGTGTTTTCGAATTTTCGAAGATATATGTACGTTATCCGACGCTCTTACGGTGAGGAAACATCGTGGGAAACCTTCATGCACGCCTGCGAAAAGATTAAAAGGTTGTGCATGAAGTATCGTCCAACCCGCACTAGGCCCGCGTGGACGACTAAGGCCTAATCACCCTATACGGTAGGCTCGTGCCCCTCGGTGGGACGTTAATGAGCTGATGATGATGATGATGATGATGTTTTATTCAAATATTAGTCATGGAGAGTATATGTGCCGTGACCTACCACGCGATTTTCACATCTACGCGATGCTCCCAATAACCATGGATGTAGAATGAATTACACCCCTTATTTTAAAATACACCAATTCTATGTGTTCCAAGAGTTTTTGGAAAGCAGGTGACACGCCAGTGCTTATGGCCCTTCACAAGCTCTTTAACCTTTCCACGGTGCGACGCCAAAGATGTGGATCAATGGCGCGGTGGTGCTCTTCAAAACCACGATACCACCTTATGTTTTTGATTAATTATAGACCCATTACGCTATTGAGCCACATTTACAAGTTGTTTTCCCAGAGTCATCACGAACCGTCTCGCGTGTAGGTTTGACGACTCCCCTACATAACTTCTGTCCTCGAAAGTTATAGACGTGTACCTGAAACAAGTATCCAAATGGGTAGGTCCAAGCTTCAAGAAGGAGGTTGCCCGTCGAAATCCACTTAGGATGGGCAACGTTTTCAGGAGATAAGGCAGATCTTTTCGTTTAAAATTCCTCAGTGTCTCAAGACGAAGATCATTAGAAGACCAGTTCTTTTAGGACCAGTGTGTGTGCAGTTTGACATACGAATCGAAACGTGGTCGCTTACTAAGGGCCGCTTAATAATAGGCTCAGGATGCTATGGAGAGGGCTATACCTAGCATAGCACCTATAATTCCTACCTGCGCAACAAATCCAAAATGAGGATATCCGTAGGAGAACTAGGGTGACCGACATAGCCCACAGGATTAGCAAGTTGAAGTGGCAATGGGCAGGCACATAGTGGTAGAACCGATAGCTGATGTGGCGGAAAGGTCTCGAGTGGGCCACCACGTAACGGGAAACGAACGTAGGCCGACCCCAAACCAAATGGACGGACGATCTGGTTATGTGGCGGGGTAGCGATGAATGGTCAATTGCTAGGGATCGGCCCGCGTGGATTAAGGGAAGCCTTCGTTCAACAGTGGACATATTAGGCTGTAGTGATGATGATGAGGAAAGGACAAGTATGAGCGGAGATGCTATTGGCCTTTAAAAATTTGCACAATAAGTTAATTGCAAAAAGTGTGTCATCGTCAAGCTACGTTACAATTTATGTAGTCTTCTTTGCTTCTTCAAATTAATGATGAGTACACAACGTAACTACAAGCAAGAAAAAACTTCCGTAACGTAGATGAAAATGAATAATTAAAGACTGAATAAAGGGGCTTGTTCAAGCAGTGAGCGTGTTGCTGTAAAAACTAGAAGATCGGCATTTCACTTTAAAATCCGAGGACGTAATTGCTTAAAACTTGAAATTATTTTTCTTATCGAGACGATATGGATTCAAAAGTTAAATATNTTTGAAAGAGAGTAACTACGACGGTTTCTTGCGGTATCTTCTCGGTAGATAACAACCTCTGCGAACCGGTGGTAGATTCATTAAAAATAACTTTTGACGATTCAAAGTGTCATGTAATGATTTATTTGAATAAAACATTTTTGAGTTTGAGTTTGAGTTTGTGGTTTTAAGAAGGCAAATTTTTAAATAAATATGTAGTAGTTATCAAAGCAATAAAACCTTCAAATCGTACAGATTTTTTTAGTAACAACGGGGACTTTGATTATATTGTAGACATTATTTATTTAATACATAGATATATGTTCGCCCAATAAATTCCACCAGAACTAATTAAGATTATGTTTTTATTGTTATTGAGCGTCGGTGGCTCAATGGTGTGGACTGTCGCCTTCCTACCGGGAGGGCTGAGGTTCAAATCCCGACACGTACCAATGTGTTTTCGAATTTTCGAAGATATATGTACGTTATCCGACGCTCTTACGGTGAAGGAAAACATCGTGAGGAAACCTTCATGCACGCCTGCGAAAAGATTAAAAGGTTGTGCATGAAGTCGTCCAACCCGCACTAGGCCCGCGTGGACGACTAAGGCCTAATCACCCTATACGGTAGGCTCGTGCCCCTCGGTGGGGACGTTTAATGAGCTGATGATGATGTTTTATTCAAATATTAGTCATGGAGAGTATATGTGCCGTGACCTACCACGCGGGACAAGTGCAGGATTTTCACATCTACGATGCTCCCCAATAACCATGATGTAGAATGAATTACACCCCTTATTTTAAAATACACCAATTCTATGTGTTCCAAAGAGTTTTTGAAAGCAGGTGACACGCCAGTGCTTATGGCCCTTCACAAGCTCTTTAACCTTTCCACGGTGCGACGCCAAAGATGTGGATCAATGGCGCGGTGGTGCTCTTCAAAAACCACGATACCACCTTATGTTTTTGATTAATTATAGACCCATTACGCTATTGAGCCACATTTACAAGTTGTTTTCCAGAGTCATCACGAACCGTCTCGCGTGTAGGTTTGACGACCTCCTACATAACTTCTGTCCTCGAAGTTATAGACGTGTACCTGAAACAAGTAGTCCAAATGGGTAGGTCCAGCTTCAAGAAGGAGGTTGCCCGTCGAATCCACTTAGGATGGGCAACGTTCAGGAAGATAAGGCAGATCTTTTCGTTTAAAATTCCTCAGTGTCTCAAGACGAAGATCTTTGACCAGTGTGTGTTGCCAGTTTTGACATACGAAATCGAAACGTGGTCGCTTACTAAGGGCCGCTTAAATAGGCTCAGGATGCTATGGAGAGGGCTATACCCTAGCATAGCACCTATAATTCCCTGCGCAACAAGATCCAAAATGAGGATATCCGTAGGAGAACTAGGGTGACCGACATAGCCCACAGGATTAGCAAGTTGAAGTGGCAATGGGCAGGGCACATAGTGCGTAGAACCGATAGCTGATGTGGCGGAAAGGTTCTCGAGTGGCCACCACGTAACGGGAAACGAAGCGTAGGCCGACCCCCAACCAAATGGACGGACGATCTGGTTATGGTGGCGGGTAGCAGATGAATGTCAATTGCTAGGGATCGGCCCGCGTGGATTAAGGAAAGCCTTC
Organism: Leucinodes orbonalis; assembly: GCA_019425675.1. NCBI lineage: Eukaryota > Metazoa > Arthropoda > Insecta > Lepidoptera > Crambidae > Leucinodes > Leucinodes orbonalis. The sequence continues at coordinate 52,744 of PQWD01013818.1, read as the reverse complement.
GTTCAACAGTGGACATATTAGGCTGTAGTGATGATGATGATAAAAGGACAAGTGATGAGCGGAGATGGCTATTGGCCTTAAAAATTTGCACAAAATAAGTAAATCAAAAGTGTCATCGTCAAGCTACGTTACAATTTATGTAGTCTTCTTTGCTTCTTCAAATTAATGATGAGTACACAACGTAACTACAAGCAAGAAAAAACTCCGTAACGTAGAATGAGAAGTGAATAATTAAAGACTGAATAAAGGGTGCCTTGTTCAAGCAGTGAGCGCGTTGCAGTAAAACTGGAAGATCGGCATTTCACTTTAAAATCCGAGGACGTAATTTGCTTAAAACTTGAAATTATTCTTCTTATCGAGTCGATATGGATTCACAAGTTAAATATGTCAATGCGACCAATATTAGGCCACTTCGATTTGCCATCCAGAGGTCGTGGAAACCGCACGAAGACGTACAATTCTGGCAAGACAGAAGGTACTCCATTGTCTGAGCGGCACCACAGTATATCCTCATCTTACCCGATTTTCACGGCACTGGCCAACACCTGCCCGCAGTCATTTCATAGTTTTACAAAGGATGCCTAGGGTCCACCATCTGTTTATACTTTTCGATAGCGGAAATCACCCTGCGTCGCACTTTAGAAGGAGCAATGCCCGACAGCTGGTAGACGGATGACAACGGCGTAGGTAGAAGAGAACCCGTTACGATTCTGCACCAAGTATTCGACATCATCCAGGGCGTGGACTGAACGAGCCCAGACTGGATAGACATACTCAACCGCAGAAAAACATAGTGCCTACTTGTACGCAGGATTTAAGGCGAAGAACTCTATCTAGGATTCATTGAAGAAACAAGCGGATTTTTTGGGGTTTCAGTTATTTCTCTTGCCGTAACAATAATTACCTAAGGTGTAATGTAGAACGTAAACTGCCTACGTAGTCAAGTGGTTACAGCGTTCGGCTGCTTGAAATTTTAGAAAAGTTACTGGTTTATAGAACTAACTGCAACAGACGTATATCCGCGGCAGCCACCATCTGTTTGCATTATGTGAGAACACGGAACAAGATGGAGAAATAGTTTAATGAATACTTAGTTTGTTTTACAAGGTTTTTTAAAATTAAACCCAAGCAAACCACCTGACGAGTAATCGTTGCATGTAAAACACGCTCAATCAAAATTTCAAGAAGATAATTTTAGCTGAAGCCTGGACAAGTGCGTTTCACTGCAGGGGTAATCCTTCCCACCTACCTAGTAGGCCTGTGGCTTACTTCAGGTCATAGGCCTTCCCTTCTGAGACCTTAGCTATGGGGAGATAGCGCCGTAACCCACCACGCGGTTCCAATGTGAATTGGTGGGTGTTAACGACTATCATCCAAAGATTGTACGACCATGGGTTCCGGGTTCGATTCCCAGGCAGCAACAGATATTATTGTGAATGAATATGTCTGTTTTTATTGGTCTTTTCTATTGGTATTAAGTTAACAAGAAAGCCTTAATTTATTAAGTTCTCTCTTTATTTCCAGCCAATCGCAGTCCACGACTTGGAAGATGTCTCTCCCATTTTGCACCAGATATCCCAAACCTCCGCGTTCCTCGTCTAGCCTCCACCAGCGACCTCTTACACTATGCTTGCCAAGTGTAAGAGGTTGTGGAGCGGCCCAAACTATGGTTCACCTTAAGTCGTGTCCTACATCCAGCAGGATTTTATGACATCTACAGACAACGCTATCCGATGTTCTCACGGTGACGGAAAACATGAAACCTTCACGCAGTTCTGCGAAGAGATTCAAAGGTTGAGTGTGAAGTCGTCCAATCCGCACTGGGCCCGCGTGGACGACTAAGGCCTAATCACCCTATACGGGCAGGCTCGTGCCTCTCGGTGGGGACGTATAATGAGCTGATGATGACAGACAACGCTGCCACTGTATCTAGCTTTGGCAAGCAAAGCAATGATTTACTATCTATCGTCGGGAACACAGATTTTCCAATACAAGAGATGGGGCAAGCCGCGTTTAAAGTGCGACAAATGTAAGCTCAAACGAGCATACACTGGCTTTTCAGTTTACGCTCTGTGAGACGAGTCAAGATGCACGAATATTAGAAGAAATTACCGTTTTTTTTTCGCAAAATGCCATTCCTGTGCAATTGTAACATGCCATCATCGCAATGAATCAAGTTAATTACCGAGTAATAGAAACTTTTCACAGGTAAGAACCGAAAAGAAATTGCGACACTGGGACTGCCTATAAACTTGGCGGTTTGTCCAGTCTGATTGTATATTCGGATGTCTGTGGTCGGGAATCATTGAGAGTGTATTTATATCAATGAGTGGATATATCTTATACCGCGTAATACCGCGAGGAACAGCTAGTGTCTTAATTACTTGTTCCGTTTTCTATTTTTTGTTAGCTCAACATTAAGCTTACCAGGAAACAGCACAGAACCATTACCAAAACTCCAACACGAGTACAAACAATAGCGGTATAAACTTGATCAAAATCAAGACAAAATTAAAGTCAGTAACACATTTAATCTTCCGCCGGGCTCGGAATCCCGTACCGGGAGATGTATTAGTGAAATTCCCGCGCTAGAAGGCCGCTCCAGCTTTAATGGGCTAAATATCTTGAGCCCGGATAATTCGGGGGTGTAGCGTTTGCAGAAACGATACTGTTTATTTTGGAATGTCCAAAGAGATTTAGGCCCGTATTCTAGAACGATACTCAAGCGTTGATTTTTACTTAAATTTAGTTAGAAAAGGATAGCACTATATACGATAAATAGCGCCATCCCTGTCTAACGAGCTTTAAGTAAAGATCAACGCTTGAGTCTTGTTTTAGGATACAGGCCCTAGTCTAGTAGGATTCGTAGGTTCGAATGTTCGATATTTTCTACTTGGGCTATAACATTGCAGGCTGGTCAATCAACGTATTTTGGAGAGCACGTTAAGTCTTTCAATAAATCAATCAACTCACCATCGTCCACTGCTGAACATAGGCCTCCCCTATGAGAGCAAACCATCTCGGTCCTGAGCAGCCTGCATCCAGCTTCCACCAGCCACCGACCTCAGATCGTCGGTCCAACTGCCAGCAGGACATCCCACGCTGCGCTTGCCTAAGTGAGGTCGCCACTCCATTCACATTTATCTTTTAGTCGTTTGATGTGTATATTTCTTAATAATAAATAAATAAACAATTTGTCTGTGCACCGTACTACCCGCTAAAGTATTAGCAAAGAAGATTGGCCGTAAGTCGCGCCATTTGCCGGCGAATCGACGCAATCGATGCGATCGCGATACTGGCCCGTGGTACGCGGGTACACTAGTATACATTTATAAAGCCCTTCGTTAATCATCGGCCACGTAGTCAAGGTCATTGCCAGAGGAACGATTCCAGGTCCGAATTCCGCTTATTTCTCTATCTCTTCCTACAACTGTTGGGCAAAAGTCCGATTTTGCTCCAAATATCCCGGACCTCCGTTTTCCTTATCCAGCCTCTACCAGCGACCTTTCACAAGTCGTCGGTCCATCGGGTCCAGAACTCGTCAGTAAGTCACATAACTATGCCGGTACATATGCATTGCCTTTTTTCTAACGAATCTATGGTCAAACATAATCAAAGCGTAGAAGTCTAAACGCTAGCTACGGTGACAGCGTTGTCTGCAGCCGTCAATACATCCTGCTAAGAACAGCTACTTGGGCAAGCAGGACACGACATATGGTGAACTATCATTTAGGCCGCTCCACTTCTTCTTCTTAACGAATCGATGGCAAAAACATAAGCAAACCATAGAAGCCCAAAATCTTGCTACGATGATAGCGTTTTCTGCAGCTGTCATTAAATCCTGCTGAGAGCAGAGCAGCTGTTTGGGCAAGTAGGACACGACAAAAGGTGAACCCTCGTTTGGGTCGTTCCGTCTAAATCAAGACCACCCGAAAACCCCCATCTCTCTTAAAGACTTCTAGATCGGTCAAGACAATTCATGGCCAGGGGATCTCTTGTCAAGGGGGATAAAGTAACCATCCCATGTCAAAGCTTCAACTCGACTGTGCATAGCATAAAGGTCCGAAGTGTTGTCCATTAGTAATCCGTCTCATTGACTTGGTGAGTGACCAATACCGGCATAGTAAGAAGCCGCAACGTGCATAGAGTAATAATATTTTGTACACTTTTTAGATTAGTCTACAGCGTAAGTACGTCGGTAAGCCTTATTAATTGTGTATTACTGGTCGGGTTGCGTTATTTACGAGGTCAAAATACGGTTTCTTCTTCTTTTAGTGAATCTAGAATGAATACTTGTTTTTAAAGAACAATAAGGTTTGGACCCAACCCAACCAACAAAAATTGGCCAAAGATCCTTCCAAGCCACGGATGCAGTGGCCTAGGTTCCAACTAGGTTCTAAATCTTTAAGTAGTTAAAACACTGAAAAATATTTTTAACTAAACACCATCGAGAACAGTCTTTATTTTGATTTGCTTTACTTTTTGTTGCAGAACCATGTTTCGACACGCATGGTTTGGCATAACTGAATTGATACGGCTTCAAAGAAAACTAGCGTAAAACAACTCTTTGGCTACCGGAGGCCCAAACCTCCCACCACCTAAATATATTTTCTTTTCGTTTCCATTTTATCAGCAACTGATTCATCCCTATTATTCAAAAAAGAAAAGTCTAAAGACTTTAACATAATGTTCGGTCAAAATGAGTTCTTAAAGAATCGTCAGCCCACCTCAGGCTGCTTTGACGACCGTTTCATTACCTGATATGAAGCAGTAAGGGTACCCCGTAATTTATATGCCACCCGTCCTGTGTGGTGCAAACGTGAATTTAATTTTTCCCCTTGTTCTTAGCGGTGGAACAAATGTGGCTTGAAAGTATGGAGATGGCTTCTGTAGGCTTAATTTTATCTTGTAGCAAAATTAAACTAAGTTTGTATGAATAGCGTTGAGGGCAATGACATAGTGACAGTGTAAGTTAAACATCTATCGGCATGACAAGTTGGATAGGTATTAGAAATATATTCATCATCATCATTATAGCCTAAAATGTCCACTGCTGAACGAAAGCCTCCTCTAATGATTTCCCCGTGATCCGATCCCTTGCAGTTGGCATCCATCTGTTACCCGCCACCTTAGCCAGGTCATCAGTCCATTTGGTTGGGGGTCAAGATCGGATTGGACAACTTCATACACAACCTATGAATCTCTTCGCAGGCGTGCATGAAGGTTTCCTCACGATGTTTTCCTTCACCGTAAGAGCGTCGGATAACGTACATATATTTTCGAAAATTCGAAAACACACATTGGTACGTGGTGGGATTTGAACTTCAGCCCTCCCGGTAGGAGGGCAACAGTCCACACCATTGAGCTACCGCCGCGTTCGAGAGAGAGAGCGCGCGCGGTTATTTCTACAAAAAAAAATTAAAGCCATCTCTATACTGGGTGAGCGTATTCTTCGAAGACTGGGGGTAGTTGTAACTTTATTAAATCGCTGGCCTAACTGTAGACTGATTGTGCGCAGTGAACATGTTTTTTGAAAAGTACAATTTATGGCGTCGTTTTTATGCTAGTAGATATTATGTACGGATATCTGGCGCAAAAGGGGGGAGACCTATGTCCAGCAGTGGATTGCGATAGGTTGAAGAGAAGATACTATTCAACGTATTTCTGTGACGACTCATATGGTGTAATTTGTTGAAACGTGTCGGCTCTTACACCAAGGGTTCCGGGTTCGATTAGTAGCAGTACAAACATTTGTGTTCATGATCATATCTGTTTGTGATTTGTGATCTGGGTGTTTTTGTATTCATCATCATCATCATCATTACAGCCCAATTATGTCCACTGCTGAACGAAGGCCTCCCCTAATGATTTCCACGCGGACCGATCCCTTGCAGTTGACATCCATCTGCTGCCCGCCACCTTAACCAGATCATCCGTCCATCTGGTTGGGGTCGGCCTACGCTTCGCTTTCCGTTACGTGGACGCCACTCGAGAACCTTTCCGCCCCATCGGCCATCGGTTCTACGCACTATGTGCCCTGCCCACTGCCACTTCAACTTGCTAATCCTCTGGGCTATGTCGGTCACCCTAGTTCTCCTACGGATATCATCGTTTCGGATTTTATCGCGTAGGGAGACACCTAACATAGCCCTCTCCATAGCACGCTGAGCAACCTTGAGTCTATTCAAGAGGCCCTTAGTGAGCGACCACGTTTCGCTTCCGTATGTCATAACTGGCAACACACACTGGTCAAAGACCTTCGTCTTGAGACACTGAGGTATTTTGGACGAAAAGATCTGCCTTAACTTCCCGAACGCTGCCCATCCTAATTGGATTCGACGAGAAACCTCCTTCTCGAAGTTGGACCTACCCATTTGGACTACCTGTCCCAGGTACACATATTCGTCAACAACTTCGAGGACAGAACTTCCAACTGATATCGGTATAGGTACGACATGGGCATTAGACATGACTTTCGTCTTGTCCATGTTCATTTTAAGACCCACCTGTTGAGAAGCTCCGTCTAGGGTTTCGAGCATAGTGCTTAAATCCTCCATGGATTCTGCCATGACTACTATATCATCGGCAAATCGAAGATGAGTGATGTACTCGCCATTCACGTTGATGCCAAGTCCTTTCCAATCGAGCAGCTTAAACATATCTTCCAACGCAACTGTGAACAGTTTCGGAGATATAACGTCTCCCTGTCTCACTCCTCGGTGCAATTGGATAGGTTGTGTAAGCTCTTCATGTACACGGACTGACATAGTAGCGCTCTCGTACAGACATCTCAATACTTCGATATAGCGAAAGTCAATATGGCACCGTTGGAGGGCCTGAAGCACAGCCCAAGTCTCGATCGAATCAAAGGCTTTCTCATAGTCCACAAACGCCAAGCATAATGGCCGGTTATACTCTCTAGTCTTCTGTATAACCTGCCGCAGCGTATGTATGTGGTCTATGGTGCTGAAGCCTTTGCGGAACCCGGCTTGTTCGGGGGCTGGAAATCATCAAACCTACGCGCGAGACGGTTCGTGATGACTCTGGAGAACACTTGTAAATGTGGCTCAATAGCGTGATGGGTCTATAATTCTTCAGCAAGGTTTTGTCGCCTTTTTTGAAGAAAAGCACCACCACGCCATTGCTCCACGCCTCTGGCGTCGCACCCTCACGGATCACGGAATTAAAGAGCTTCTGAAGGGTCTTAAGCACTGGCGTGCCACCTGCTTTCAAAAGTTCTGCGGTAATTCCGTCTTCTCCGGGGCCTTATTTCGCTTAAGTTGTTTCAGAGCCATCCTAATCTCGCTCAAGGTGACTTCCGGGATATCCTCAGATAAATGTCGGGTTAACTTAGCTCTCGGGTCTTCGGCTAAGCTTGAAGCGGGAATCTGTGTAGCGGTATATAACTCGCTGTAAAACTTCTCAATCTCCCTCAAAATCTCTGGTTTAGATGAGACTACATTTCCACTGTTGGTCTTCAGACTAGTCAGCTGGCTTTGCCCAACAGACATTCCTTTAAGGTTAGTTTTTGTATTATATGTATTTATTTACAAAATAAAATGTTTATAAATTCGTTTATCTGTTGTTTAGAACCCATATTACAGGCTAAATGCTTAGTTTGAGACTAGATGGCGCTGTGTAAATCATCATCAGCTCATTATACGTCCCCATCGAGGGACACGAGCCTACCCGTATAGGGTGTTTATGCCTTAGTCGTCCACGCGGAATAAGTTCGGAATGGCTGACTTCACGCACAAGCTTTGAATTTCTTCGCAGGCGTGCACAGGTTTCCTCAGGATGTTTTCCTTCACCGTAAGAGCGTCGGATAACGAACATATAATTTCAATGGAGTGAAAAATCAACAAAATGGTTATCCTAACCTCAAATTCGTGTCCCTCACGCTCAAAATAGAACAATTAAATTATGAAGAAAAAAATCTTAAAACAAACTAAAAAAATTAAAAAATATATAACAACTAATATGTATGATAATTTTTATATCATTATTGTGGTTATTTCTATTGTTAGTTGCTGGACTATAGTTGGAAAAACATTATCCAAGCTCGCCCTCACTCAAAGATATCGTAACTTCGGGCTCAACCGTCACGGATTAAAATAATCCTATATACTCCAATGTGGTCAAGCCTTACGGAGACCGGATAAAACCGGTTTAAAGCGACCCTAACCGGTTTTAGCCGGATTCAATCAAGGGAGGCGCGTGGTAACAGTGCGTTTTTACATGTAAGGATCTATTGGAGAGCTTTGTTTATGAAGCTAAAAGCTTCATAGACATAGATTTGGAAAAAACTATTTATTTATGTATGGTACACAAACAGGATAAGTCTTTACATGAAACACATTAAAATAAAACAGTTGACTGGACAGGACTGTAGCCCAGAGACGGTGTACACAGCGTGATTTCAGGACTTTTTAAAAAATATAATAGGCTATAAAAATATTTAGAAAAAATATATGAAAAAATATTTATTTGACACTCCTTACTACAATGGTTTACCGTAAGAAAACATTCACAAGATAAACAGTATTTTATGTGAACTCGAGGTATACGATGACAGCTGTTTTAGTATAATAATAATAATTCTTTATTGCAGAACATGCTAGATCCATAAAGTGTTAGTAAAGTACATTGAATTACTTATAACTATGTTAGTTTAAATGTCAACAATTATAAACTGTATTAACTGTGTTACAGCTGTCAGCATTCTAAGCCCTCTTTATTTCAGTGATTCTACATAAAAATTGTACCCATAGTAAATCCATACTAAATGTGAAAGTATCTCTGTCTGTCTGTTTGTTACGCTTTCACGCCTAAACGGCTGAACGGATTTTATTGAAACTTGGTATGTTGATAGAAGGTAACCTAGAATAGGTTTTAGGCTACTATTTGTCCCGTTTTCACCCCCACTTCCCTAAAATTTGGGTTGGAAGTTTGTATGGAACATTACGCAATTTTTGTAGTACGACGCTGAAATTTGGTATGCGGACTATTTGTCAAACGCGAAAAAAGGTTTCTTGTTTGACCAACCAAGCAGAGATATGGGGTTGCCAATTTAGATGACTGTCAATAGTAACACCTAAATATCTCATGGTAGCTGTTCTAGCTATTTCCGGACATTGACACTGTTCTGGTTCATTACCGATATGAGCTTTAATCTTAAACTCTGAAGATGGTTGCGAGTTCACTCGAGGTGAGAAGGTGATATACTTCGTCTTGTCCACGTTCAATGTTAGTATATTGCTGTTAAGTCATTTCAAGACTTTACCTAGTGCCTCTTCAGCACGGCGTCTTGTTTTCTCCCAATCCCCACCATGTACTATTAAGGTCGTGTCATCGGCATATGTAATTATTTTACAAAAAGGTATCGACTGAAGACATGGGTCATTAATAAATATCAGGAAAAGAGTGGGACCCAGTACGCTTCCTTGCGGAACTCCAATATTTGTGGCGGTATCAGTGCTAGTGAAGTTCCCAATTTTGACACACTGAGTACGGTTAGATAGATAGCTGCGAAAAATTTCCAGCGCTATCCCGCGTACACTTATCAGTTCCATTTTTACAAAAGCAAGGTGGTTGGAACTGTATCGAAGACCCTCGATAGGTCCAAGGATATGCCAACGACCTTAGATTTCCTATCGAGATACCTGGTCACTGTGTCTGTGAGTAACAGAGTAGCATCCTCAGTAGATCTTCCCTTCACAAACCCAAATTGATTCTCAGCTATAATATTATTGTGATTCAGAAAAGCTTTAAGTCTCGTATTCAAAATCGTCTCGAGAATTTTGGAAAGAAGAGTCAATACTGATATAGGCCTGTAGTTCTGAACATTATTCCTTTTCCTGTACTCTTGTAAATTGGGTATACCAAAGCTTTTTAAGGAGGCATGGGAAACTCCGTTTGTAAGCATAAGTTGAGAAGTAAGTAAGAGGTGCCACTAAGATGTTCTTAGCACGTTTTATAACTGATGTCGGTATATTGTCGTATCCAGTACACAATAATTCTTTAGATTGCGTAATGATAGTTTCAATCTCGGAACAATCTGTGTCCACCATTACATGGAGTCTCTTTGAGTGTAATTTTTTCCATTACCTGTATCAAAATCGTTAGCAAGACCGCCGGCAGAATGTAAATTGGTGTATTTTTCTGCCAATTTGTACCAACCTCAGCAAATATCGTTTACCATATCAATCGAAACTTTTGGGTCTTTATTCAAATCAAGAAGTTCATGAGGAGGTCGTGGGCTTTGCCTTTGGTTTGTAATTTTTTTAATAGTTTTCCACATCGCTTTCGGGTTCTGTTTATGTTTTAGCAGTTCGCATCTCTCATATTCCATCTTATTTTTTTTAAAAGGTTATTACAATAATTGCGGTTTCTCGTATAAGATAATTGAGTTATAGCATTATCAGGTAGTTGCTTAGCCCGCTTATGAAGTTGATCGCGGTGTCTGATACATCTTACAAGCCCTGGTGTCAACCAAGGCTTAATAGGTCGATGTCTATGTGGAATTGGAACATCCTTGGAATTATTTTGTATGGTCTCAGTGATAAAACAGAGTACTAACAATCTTACAATTAATAGCTTTTTTAAGTCTTTTTAAGGTTCCGTAGCCAAATGTCAAAAACCGGATCATTCAAAGATTCGTCATGTCTGTCTGTCCGTCCGTATGTCACATACTCTTTTCTCCGAAGCTTAAGAACTATACTGTTACATCTTCGTAAGTACTTGGTCCAGATTCAGCATTTATTCGCCACCTTGGCAATAACAATTCTTCAATTACTTCCAACAAACTAGTTCTCGCTTATTGAGATCGCTTTGGATTGTCCTATCTGTGCAGCAGATGAAACTTAAGTCCCTTACAACATCCCTACCACCGGACTTGATTCTGATTAGTTGCAAAACAGCCAATCAGAAATAAGACAGTTCTAACAAGAGTCAATTAACATCCTTATTTAAAAAAAATGCTTAGATCATAGGTCTACAATAAAATTATATGAACATATAGCTTTATACATATATAAACAGGTAACACATGGATTATTCATGTTTTAATGACATTGATTGCCAATTGTTAAATAAAGGAACAAAACACTCCCAAATGATTTCATCTTTCTGATTGACATATTGTAAAAATAATCATTTCCTCAATTTGAAATCATAACGATCCCCACCACTGGGCTTGGTTATATTCTCTACATCATCAGGCAAGAGGAGCGTGATCTATCAATAAACAATAATCATCAATTTTCTCGTAATTAATCTGTAATAGGTGTCTCAGTCTGTGTCAAAGTCTAAGTCACGTCGGTGGCTCAATGGTGCGGACTGTTGCCCTCTTACCGGGAGGGCTGAGGTTCAAAGCCCGCCGCGTACCAATGTGTTTTCGAATTTTCGAGAAATATATGTACGTTTTCCGAACGCTCTTACGGTGAAGGAAACCATCGTGAGGAAACCTGCGCACGCCTGCGAAGAGATTCAAAGGTTGTGCGTGAAGTCGTCCAACCCGCCCTGAGCCCGCGTGGACGACTGACGAGCTGATGATGAGGTGTCTAAGTAAATATTAATTATTCTATTTTATGTTACTTGCTGCTACGGAACCCTTTATGGGCGTGTCCTGCTCGCACTTGGCCATTTTTGTTCATATTAAGCCTTAGATAAACTTAGAAGAAATATTATCAACCAAAAAATTTCCGAGCCCCGTGACACATAGTTGACTTATTTTTATATTATAGACATAAAATTGTTTCGTTTAAATTTTGACCTTAAGGTGGGTCAGGTTTGACCAAAAGGGTACAAAATAAAAAGCTCGAGCATGCTACTATGTCACTTACATGTAGCGAGCGATGTAATTATGAATAAAAATATTGCCCAAATTACGCGATGGGCAAAATTTGCCGCGGTCTTTGAGTAAGATTCTTTATCTAAGTAGATGACAAATTGGGCAGGCCGTTCACCTGATGGTAAGTAAATTGGCATTTGCGGATAGCATACAAATGTATTAATTAGTTGATATAATTATTCTATGACCAGGTACCGGATGCTTCGAGTGGCTTCAACTTGCATATCGGGTATTTGGGTAGCGTATACGTATATGTAATTTCGTACATAAATTGATTGTCTCCGTGGTGTAGTGCGTTCAGCGTTTCAAATTAAATCTGTTTTATACCGGTGCGTGGATCGAGTCTCACGGGAAAACTCATCACTGAAATATGTCTTTTTTATGTTATAAGTGTACAGGACGGTCCGGACGCTTACCCGATGACAAGCCAGACCATGACAGAACGGCATTAAAGGAGACCAACAACTGACAGACAGTAATTATCCTCCATCAATGCCGCACTGCGCCCGTCACCCGAGACAACAGATGTTATGTCTCTTATACCCGGTAATTTCACTAGCTACAGTGCCCTCATCCCGAAACACAAAAGTACATAACTCTCCTGTTTCACGGGATGATATCAGGCACCTACCTACCTAGACGACTCAGTATCGAGTCTACCACCTAGTTTGGTGGACATTGCACTGAATCACCTGATTCTCCGAAAAGAAATATGATTCCATGCTTTGCTGGCTACAATTTTATTATGGTAGTCATTTCGATGTAAATTAAATCTATCAGGCATAAAAGTCACTTTGTTTTATTTTTTTCCAGGTTGAAAACAGACTGCAAAGTTAAGTTGCTTTTGTTATTTCAGTTAAAAATAACTTATTACTGCTATGAATTTGCTTCAACAACTGTATCTGATATGGTCAGGCGTATAACTTACCATCATGTGAGCGAACTGACCGTCACTTCACTTAGTAACGAAAAATGTATTTAGTTTTGAAAGTTCCGAAAATATTTATGCTAGTATCCCTTAACAGAAAATAGTGGACAGTGGACTGCATAATTAGTATGTCAGTTGGTCGATTAATATTTTATTAGGGTGGTAATTTAGGCGTATATTGTTATGCCGGTCACGTGTACTCGGTATGTAAATACGGGCTTTCATTAGCCTAGCCGTGACGTGGGGTAACGAGACGTCGAGTGACGCGCGATATATCACGTTCCAAGACTGTGATTTTGTAACAGATATATACTTGTAGTAATGCGAAAAATATCAAGTGATTTCTTGATTCAATGTTTGCGTAGTCGTCAAAAGTCAATGAAAAGGTTGAGATTTCTGATTAAACAGATAACGTGTGGCGACAGCAGATAAGAATATAATTGCCACCATCACTGCTCTTACAGCCGATGCTGTAAATGGCGACCAAGGAGCAACTCACATAAAACGAAAAAATATATTCTTCTAAGTAACCTATTCTTAGTGTATCTCCTACAGAAATCTTCTGACGGAGAAGCTAGAGAGTGGAGATTTTGGTAAAACGTTTCGCTGAGTTCTATAAGAGGGTAAATACAGGCAGAAAATCCTGAAAAGTGTGAATTCAGCTTTGGATTCCCTTTAGGATGCATTTTGTTGCACTACCAAGAAAAATGCACGTGTTTTTGAATATCATGTTACCATTCAGTCCATCACTATTTCCCTTTAAGTTTTTTTACAACAGTAATCAAAATGGAATTGCTTACTTAATCATTATTTATTTATTTATTATCATCATCATCAAAACCTAAAACGTCCACTGTTGAACGAAGGCCTCCACGCGAGTAGAAATATTGTAATGTAATTAGTAATGATTTCCACGCGGACCGATCCCTTGCAGTAACTGGCTTACTTAATAAGTGATAGACACAGTATTTTTTAAATATCACGTTACGTAATAGCACATCACTAGCCGTGTTTTTGCGGATTACATTATAGAGGCCCAGCAGTTATCTGACTTTGATAAAGCGTGTCTACGTTATTTCCCTTTTATATGCTAAAATAGACGTTTAATTAAATGAGGTATTTAATTAGTGAAATAAAAAAATAAGAAAAGAAAAAACTGAATTAGCGAAACAACGACGTTTAAATACGGGGTTAGGGGCAGAAAAAGGAAAAATGGCGGCTGTTATTTATATTATTATTATAAAGCTGAAGTGTTTGGTTGGGCGAACGCACTCTTACGAAAATCTGAGTTGAATTGAAAATTATCATCATCATCATTTCAGCCACATAATGTCCACTGCTGAACATAGGCCTCCCCCAATAACTTCCACGCCGACCTGTCAGAAGCTATCTGCATCCAACGGCCACCCGCGACCTTCCTCAGGTCATCTGACCATCTTGTGGGCGGCCGTCCCACGCTGCGCTTGCCGGTACGCGGTCTCCATTCGAGAACCTTCCGGCCCCAACGGCCATCGAATTGAAAATATGTGACTATATTTACTAGTTGTTTGATTTTATCATTTTGGTTCGGGCATTTTGAAAGAAAGAAAGAAGAAAAAAATCTTTATTCAAATAAATCTGTTACAGATACTTTTGAATCGTCAATTGTTATTATTATCATATTTTTTGTGACTCTACCACCGGTTCGGAATAAGTAGGATCTTCGAGAAGAGCCGGCAAGAAACTCGAGTTACTCTTTTAATCTTTTTATATCAGTGGTTACAGTTTTGTCATTTACCTACACATAGCTTTACAATAATTTATTACAAAGATTTTGTAACTGGAACACTAAGTGCAAGACCACACATCATTATCATTGCAGGATGATTCACCTGATTTTTTTGAAAAGCTAGATGCTTCCGTGCGTTCGTTTGTCCCGTGAACCCGTCGGTGCCGGCTACAACCTTAGGATGGTAGTCGTTAACACACACCAAGCCGCATTGGGCCCGCGTGCTGGTTAATGGTCAACCTATGTTGTGCGGTAGGACCTGCGCCCTGCAGTGGAACATTATACGCTGATTTATAAGAGTTCAAAGCTCCGTAAGTAAATTAGGCCCCAAACCTAATTTGAATTATCATTATCATCAGCTCATTAAACGTCCCCACCGTGGGGCTCGAGCCTACCCGTATACGGTGATTAGGCCTTAGTCGTCCACGCGGGACCAGTGCCGATTGGACGACTTCACACACAATCTTTGAATCTCTTCGCAGGCGTGCGCGGGTTTCCTCACGTTTCCTTCACCGCAAGAGCGTCGGATAACGTACATATAATTTCGAAAATTGGAAAACACATTGGTACGTGGCGGGATTTGAACCTCAGCCCTCTCGGTAGGAGGGCAACAGTCCACACCATTGAGCCACCGACGCTTGCCGATGGTGTCATTGTATAATCTGCCGTTACACGGCACATGGATATCATAATTACGATTGAATTATTCATGTTCATTGCAGTTGTTTATTTAATTTGATTGCTTAGTTGAATTGGTTCGGGTGATTGTTTCCAATGGCATATATTAATTAGGCGATGGTAACCCTGTTTGATGTCATAATTAGTTGTCTATAATATTAAATTAACAGCAATAAATATCCACTGACGTTCACACACCGCCAATTAGCGCCAAACTAAGCATTAGCCTGTAATATGGATACTAGTGATGTAACGAATATTCGCATTCGCATTCGCAAAAAACGATGCGAATATTTTGCGAATGTTTTTAACAAACTAAAAGGAAATTATTATATAGATAGATGCATATGAATTAATAACACAATAGATAAGAAAGCTTTATATATTTTATTTAATCATATGTGAATTGACTGTTCCATAATATGAAAAACTTAACCTTTTTAATTTTTTAGAACCTTAAATTAAAACAAAACTTTTTGAATGAACTTTCTTTCTGTGACTAACTTCGTTCATTCAACCTGTATCGGTTCGGGCGCTCGGCTATGTTCAGTTTCAACATGGCCGGCACGAAATGTCAAAGCTGTCAAATATTTGACGCGCGCTTTATTTGAAATTTAACATTCGCATTCGCGAATATTGAAGATAAATATTCGCATTCGCATCGCATTCGCGAATGTTAAAAATTCAATATTCGTTACATCACTAATGGATACTAAACAACAGATCGATCTCGCGAAAGTAAGTATTCGTATCAATGATGTTAAAAGTAGATTCGTGAAATGCTCACAAAACAATCGAAAAAAGTGTTCCGAATGCAGTGACAGCACACAAACACATATTTCGAATGAGCGTACATTTACATTAACAAAGAGCCTTGGCTGTTCGTTTTTGAGGCAGGAGGTGGCGTATCTACCTTTATATTTACAAAATATCATTGACTTGTATTTACTTTCTCAGTTTTAAAATTTGAATAGCCAGTAATTTAGATTACTGCGAGCCAGGAACAGATAGACCACTCATCTGGTGTAATGGTTGAGATGTTGACTACTACACCAAGAGTTCCGGGTTCTATCCTCGGGCAGTACAAATATTTGTGTACATGAACATGTCTGTTTGTACTGTGTGTTTTCTATGTATAATTATGTATTTACAAAAGGAAATATATGAGTATGTTTATCAGTTGTTTAGTTCCCGTTATACAAGCTTCACGCTAAACTTGGGGCTGTATGGCGCTGTGTGAATGTCAGTGGATATTTATTTAGTTATTATTAGATTATCAGCTCATTAAACGTCCCCACCGAGGAGCACGAGCCTACCCGTATAGGGTGATTAGGCCTTAGTCGTCCGCGCGGGCCCAGTGCGGATTGGACGACTTCACACAACCTTTGAATCTTCGAATTTATTATTAGCGCATTTTAAAATCGTCGAGCGTCGGTGGCTCAATGGTGAGGACTGTTGCTCTCCTACCGGCAGGGCTGAGGTACCAATGTGTTTTCGAATTTTCGAAAAATATATGTACGTTATCCGACGCTCTTACGGTGAAGGAAAACATCGTGAGGAAACCTGCGCACGCCTGCTAGGAGATTCAAAGGTTGCGGGTGAAGTCGTCCAACCCGCACTGGGCTTGCGTGGACGACTAAGACCTAATCACCCTGTACGGGTAGGTTCGTGCCCCTCGGTGGGGACGTTTAATGAGCTGATGATGATGATACTCGGAATCGGGGACCTGGTTCGGAGTTCGATATCAATATGTCCCTAATCGTCATTGACTCGCGCATGCATCGCTTTGTAGCTTCACTTCATTGTTTGCTCGATTGTGCTAAAATCAATTGATTGTAGTGCCTTGTTCTATGGACGGGGTACCTAGAAATAGAAATTTTATTTTGCGAGAATGTGGTTAATTACAGATGACAGTTATTTTTATACATTTCCAAGACACATTCACCCAACGGGGCATGCAAATACATAACAATAATTATATTGAAACAATTCTTTATTTTAATGTCAGATAGATCATTTATGTACTTATAATGTCAAATTCATGTTAAATAATAATATAAAGATTAAAAAATTCATTAATAGAATAGTTAAACTGTGTTCATGTTAAATTTTTCAAAATCCATCCTTAAAACAAGACACATATAACAATAAAACAAAACAAGCATCATTTGGTCAAAAAATTCATTAACGCTATAGAAACAATTTTGAATAAGCCATATTTTGAGTTTCATTTTGAATTGTTTAAGATTCAAATTTTTCATAGCGGATGGTAGCCTATTATATATTTTAACACACATTACGCGACAACTTCTGGAACACATTGTTGTTCTCATCATGGGAAGTATAAGTTTGCTTAGTATTGTTTTATTCTCTATCTCTTCAACCTTTATTAAGTAGTCCGAGCTATAATAAATTATCGCATTGCGTAATGTAACGCGTTAATTTATTTATTGACTATTTATTTTGTAAAACTTTTATGATAATAATATATGGTATTAGGGTCATATAAAAAACACTCCATAATAAAAGTAGAATAATTGAATGGATGCCAATAAATATAATAAATATCCACTGATATTCACACAGCGCCATCTAGTCCCAAGTTAAGCGTAAAGCCTGTATTATGGGTACTAAACAACGGATAAATATACTTATATACATTTCGTTTTGTAAATACATACATATTATACATAGAAAACACGCAGACCGTTACAGACATGTTCATGCACACAAATGTTTGTACTGCCCGGGGATCGAACCCGAAACCCTCGGTGTTGCAGTCGACCTCTCAACCGCGACACCAAATGGGTCGTCAATGATTTAAAATTCATCTTGTATAACTATTAGATAGACTTTCTATTCTATTCTCACGAATAGGTTACCAGTGTTGTCACTTGAGTTTTAGAAAAAGGGCTAAATTGAGCGTCAAAAGATTTTCTGTTCTAAAAATGATGAAATAATGATGTCATGACCGCGTTTTTTTGGAGCGTCTAAAAAAAAGGTCATCGTGACCGATGAAATAGCAAAAAGTACCTAAAAAATATTTATTTTAATTCAATGTTATATGGATTTTAATTATTCGAAATAAATGATTTGAATTTGAAAAAGAGCTAGATTACTCTTTTCGGGCTAAATCGTTAAAAAAGTTGTTCACCTATACTAAAAAGTGCTAGATCTAGCTACAAAAGGGCTAAGGTAGCAACACTGTAACTGTTCGCAGCTAAATTATCGAAATGGACACGCAATATCTAAGGGCTAAAAGGCCAAATCATCGCGACAAAATCATTGAGCTGCGACTATCGGTATAGGCTGTGTTTATGAAAACCACATTTGTAGGCAGAAATGGGCTCCGATTCCGCTAATTTTAAAATGTAGGTACATTGGCGAATATTCGTTGAACTTTACTGCAATGCTACCAATGCTATGGCTACAGTGTTCTACGGCCTTAAGGTCTAATTACTCCGAGGCCTTAAAAAAGCAAGTAAAAAGAAAGGCCTTAAAAAAGCAAGTAAAAAGAAAGGCCGAAAAGTATTTTAAGCCTTTAATTAAGCCGTAAAATACTTTTCACCTTAAAGTTTCAGGTCAGAAAATTTCTAAATCTACGGTTACCTACATCGTTGAATAATTTTTATTTTCGGAATGACTAAATCTGTTGGCCGCAGGTGGCCTTCATAGTTTCACCGGACAATTGGCGAGCGCAGATGGCTCTCAGCCCAAAATTTTATGCAACGTGCCTAAGTGTCACAGAGTGTGACGTGAACCTCGGCTTAGGGCGTTGCAGGGTCGTATGCGTTTGTCGTCCACCCGGGCCCAGTGCGGATAGGCCGACTATCCGTACTACCTTTGAAACTCTTCGTTGGCGTGCACAGGGTCTTCACGATGTTTCCTTCACCGTAATAGCGTCGGGTATATCTACATTTCGGAAATGAAAGATATTGGTACTTGGCAGGATTGGAACCTGCACCCTTCATATCGGAAGGCAACAGTCTGTACCAATAAGCTACCGACGCTTAACAACAGGCCAATCCACTGAAGCGCTTTTTTTCAAAGCATCAAAATTCATATTTTTAGTTTAGTATTTTTAATTGTTTTTTATTATATTTTTTTGACGTTCATAAATGCTTTTTGTCAGCCTAATTTGAATAAATTAAAAGTTACAGTTGGATCGTAAATGGTGTATACAAAGTGAATTAGTGTAATTGGAGCCCTAGAATATCCTATTTCAGAGGAACAAACGTGTCGATTGCTTGCTTTTGGGTGCATCGGATCGATCAAAGGCTAGAATTTGCTAGACTTGAGTATACCTAAAAGGATTGCATAAACACTATTTGCTAGACTTTAGCATACCTAAAAGAATATACAAACCCTATGTATGTTAGAAAAGCGTCGGTGGTTCAATGGTGTGGACTGTTGCCTTCCTACCGGGAGGTCGCAGGTTAAAATTCCGGCACGTACCAATGTGATTTCGAATTTTCAAATTATATGTACGCTCTTACGGTAAAGGAAAACATCGTGAGGAAACTAGCGCACACCTACTAAGAAATTCAAATGTTGTTTGTGACCTCGGCAGATCCGCACTGGGCCCGCATGGACGACTAAGGCCTATACACCCTTTATTTATTTATTTCATAAATCCACAACAACTTACAGTTTCCCAAGACGTCATTATGGCATACATAGAAGATTGAACAAAGAAAACATTGCGAGACATATAAAATTTGCCAAGTACATGGATACAATAATAATAATTGGTCACTAAAAGTCAACAATACATTATAATTACGTCAAATTATTAATAAAAGTTAGTATGTTTTTAACATGTCAGATAAAATTGAATATTGAAAAAAATAATAATTAAGGAATGTCAACAATGGAAATTATTTAATATTACACACATTATTTATATAAACCAAGGACATTCTACAAATTTGGGCAAAGCTGTCAGCAAACACATCAATTTCAAAGTGTTGAGCGAGCATATCGCCAATAAGGCATAGAGCGCGAATGGTAGGCGCGTGAGCAGCGTACTTGGTGCGTACTTGGTCCCTTTACGGGTAGGCTCGTGCCTACCTGTAAAGGGTGGACATGATGGTGATGACAATTTTAACTAAACACTTCATAAATCTTGCAGCGCCTGCTAATTAGTTTTTTAATCCATGTAAGCCCAATTTTAAGCCTTTTGTCAACTGCTAGGAATCGACCCACGTGAAAATCATTGGGGGAGGCCTTCGTTCAGGAGAGGATTTATTAGGCTGTAATGATGATGACGAAGCCAAATTTTATAAAGAATCCAAATACGGGTACCCCAAAAATACCCTTCAAAGTTAAACTGACTGTACCTAAAGGTATTTCGCGAAACGTCTGTTCTCATTGTGAGTTACGATACAAACGCGAGGTATTTTTAAAGTTCTCCCGAGTTAGGGAATTCCGCAAAGTTGCTAATTTTAAAGCAGGTTGAAACCCGGAAGTTTGCTAAACTACGTACGGTGCCTTCGAATTTAGTTTACAAAATTGGATTTCAAGTCATTCTTAACTTAACATAATTCTTAGGATTTCCATTTGAAAACATCAATTAATTACGGTCTAAACTAAACAAAATCCAATTTAATGTCTATTTTCATATAATTAATTCAAATTGTAACTGTCATTTAGGTATCACAAAACCATTTTTAAAATGGCCGACGATTTAATCATAAACAAGATCACAAAGGGGACAGACAGATTGTGTGACAGAGACAAAAAAATGCATCCACTATTGCGACGTTCTCCCCATAAAAAGGTGTCTGTACTGTAAGGTAGGGTGTGCAAAAACGTCGCCTGCAGCGGTGGGCGTACGGATAGCAGAGATGTCACTGAATATTTTATCACTGCTCCGAAATACTAGGTACGAATATTAAGTGCCGAGTGCAAGCTTATGTAATCTTTGACAGTTGGTCTAGTTCATCATCATCAGGTCATTTGTACGTTCCCACAAAGGGATATGAGCCTACCCGTGTAGGCTTTAGTTGTCCGCGCGGGCCAAGAGTGGATTGGCCGACTTCACGCACAACCTTTAAATTTTTTCGCAGGCGTGCGCAGGATTGCTCATGGTGTTTTCCTTCACCGTAAGATAAACGAACATATTATTTCGAAAATTCTAAATCACCAATCTCGTACCAATGTACGTGGCAGGATTTGAGCCTGCACCCTCCAGATCGGATGGAAACAGTCCTCACCTAGTAGTCTAGTTGATGAAGAGTAAAGCTACTTCAAGCCCTAGTCGTATCTACATGGATACCTTAATTTTCCAGTGACCGTAAAAGAATTAAATGTATTGTTCGCCGGATCAGCAAGTTGAAGTGGCAGTGGACCGGTCACGTACGTCTCAGAAACGATGGCGAGTAGACTAGTTCTGGAGTGGGTACCGCATCTTGGTAAGCATAGAGTAAGACACCCGGACCGATGGACAAACGACTCGCGAAAGCTTACTCGTGCAGGCTGATGGCAAAAGCGGGTATTGCGCAAAATAATGGAGACCTATGTCCATCTGTGGTCCATTAAAATGTTAAAGAGAGATAATCGCATAATATTAAGTGAGAGGAACTAAACTAACTTGCTGAACTTAGAGTGATTACTGAGTTTGCTGGAATCTTCTCAGTAGAACACTACCGTCCGAATCAGTGGTAGCTTCATTTGACATTCATAAGTGTTCTGTAAAGACCTAACCTAAATAAAGATTTTTTACTTTTGATATTAACTTGCACGATCGGCCAATAATAATAATTTATATATATTTATTTCAGACAAAGTCCATATGTATTTGTTAGTATTACATAAATTAATTAATGCACTAGCCGCAATATAAATAATAAACACGGGATAAATATTTATCTGCCGACGCTACTTCTAATAATTTGCGTCAAGCGAAGCGTCACTTTTAATCTCAATATTGAGATGAGGACAATATGAAACTACGCTGTTTGCCGTCTCTCTCCCACTTGTAGTTAAAGGTCATGCCCTCTCCTTCCCTCGTACATGGTCCTACCATCTTCTGGAAAAATGGGAAATTTGATTCTTTTTTCAAATTCAAGGTTTGATGCAATTGCAGTGCAATGGACGACAAAACACAGGTTTGTATTTACATAATTGCGTCCTTTATAGAATGAAAGCTATTTAAAAGCGTCATGCTGTTCTAAATTCAATTTTTTTTTATATTTAACAAAAATGGTATAACCAATATCATTGTTTATGGAAATTTATCGATTGAACTTCTAATATTTCTTGATCAAAATTTAAAAAAAACTGAATGAATAAGTTCCAGGCGATTCAAAAATCAAATTAAATTATTTTACAATTAAATGCAGGGTGTAAATGCTTTGAATGGTAAGTTTTTTTACTATGTTTTCTTTATTTTATACTAGCGACCCGCCCCTGCATCGCTCGGGTGCAATGGTGATATTCGTAATAGCTTCGCTCCCGCCGGCCCGGTCGGCCGGTACCGCCGCAAACGCTACATATCACAATTAAATCTGTAATATCTTCGCAAATATTCATTTGAGTTATATGCTGTAAAGGTCAATACAGATGTATATAAAATTAGATTTTAACCGCGTTTTCACTTGTGTTAAATGCGTGGAAGACGGTTCCCTTTTCTTAATATAGACTACAGACAAACTCAGCACATAATATTTATTTTAATACGCTTCTTATATACCCCATTTGCAGTTGCGGTTGAGAGGTCGGCTGCAATACCAAGGGTTCCAGGTTCGATCCCCGGGCAATACAATCATTTGTGTGCATGACACATGTCTGTTTGTAATGGTCTGGTTGTTTTCTATGTATAATATGTAAGTATTTACAAAAAAAATGTATATAAGTATGTTTATCCGTTGTTTAGTACCCATAATACGACTTCACGCTTATCTTAGGGCTAGATGGCGCTGTGTGAATGTCAGTGGATATTTATTTATTTATATGCCTTTTCATCACATGGGTCGCCGAAATTGTGCACTAATGTAATCTAACCTATCATGCAACCTATTGTTCGGCTTTGTAACCAGTAGTGATGTGCGCTATTAATAGCTTTCAATTAATTTCTATCGATATATCGCTAGTGCTGTCCATACGTTATGGTTATAGATACTAAGTATTGATTTAGCGACACCTATATTGATGGAGTGATTTGATAAGTCCATGAGATAAATAAATAAACATCGACATCTACAGAGTGCTATCAGTCACATTTAAGCCAGTAGCTTTTATTATGGGTACTAAATAACGTATAAATACAAATAATTTATGGACTGTTGCCTTTTGATCTGGAAGGTGTTGGTTCAAATCCGCAGAATATTTAAATAAAAGATATAAGAATGTATATTTTTTTTTTATTCATGAGCCCATCTTGAACACAGACTATCCTAGTTGGAAGAGACGTGCTCTAACATGGAGCGAGCTTTCCAGAAAAAGCCTATTCACTCGTTTTTTTAATGCCACGGGTTGTTTGTTGTTGTTGTTGTATGTTGCTGTATTATAATTATATTATAAATATCCTTACATTATACTCCTTGTTTAAAATGAGACTAGACAGCGCTTTGTAAATGGCCGCTTTTCTCCCCAAACATGGAATAGGTTACGTAGCCATTAGTGATGTAACGAATATTGATTTTTTAAATTCGCGAATGCGAATGCGAATGTTAAATTTCAAATAAAGCGCGCGTCAAACATTTGACAGCTTTGACATTTCGTGCCGGCCATGTTGAAACCGAACATAGCCGAGCGCCCGAACCGATACAGTTGAATGAACGAAGTTAGTCAGAAAGAAAGTTCATTCGAAAAGTTTGTTTTGATTTAAGGTTCTAAAAATAAAAAATATTAAGTTTTCATATTATGGAACAGTCAATTCACATATGATTAAATAAAATATATAAAGCTTGCTTCTCTATTGTGTTATTAATTCATATACATCTATCTATATAATAATTTCCTTTCAGTTTGTTAAAATCATTCGCAAAATATTCGCATCGTTTTTTGCGAACGCGAATGCGAATATCGAAAAATATGCGAATATTCGCGAATGCGAATACTGGGCCCGCGTGGACGACTAAGGCCTAATCACCCTATATGGGTAGGCTCGTGCCCCTCGGTGGGGACGTTTAATGAGCTGATGATGATGATGAGTCCGCCCTAATCGAGGTTCAAATCCCGTCAAGGAACGCTCTTAGACGTTGTATAAACTTAGAATGGAATACCAAACCGGTTGATTAGAAAAAAATCCTTTGTAAAAGAGCAAATACTAGAATTCTAAATCAAACCAAACACGCCATGTAGAGCCCGTTAAATAAACGCATATACATTTTAAAACCTTGTTTCAGCGGCGTAAGCGATAAATAAAAAGTCATGTTCCATTGTCAAGGTAAACAAATGCCTATTTTGAACTAATAAACAAACGCTTTCAATAAAAACAACGTCAGATGTGTGGTTTGGATTTTAGTTACTTTTTGAAACCCCTACCATGGGTCTTTTTTATGACATGTTTATATTAGTACCTGAATTAATGGAATATGGGAACTCTCGACAATAATACGATATCATTCCAAAAAGTCTCCGTCCAGCACTAGATGATTTAAATGTAGTAGTAGTAAGCATACAGTATGGTTTATCATATTATCATGTTATCCAAGTTTAAGCCAAAATATATTTATTAAACTTTAACTATAAAAAGCGCTTATGAACACTTAAATACGTAATTCGCAAGAGTGTACTATTAGAATTTAAAAGGTAAAGTGATACATCTAAATTGGGTTTGGGACACAAGCAGGACTTAGTAAATTTTGAACAAAAAATTCAAAACTATCGAACTTTAAGGCCCGTATTTTAGACCGATACTCGAGTTTTGATCTTCACTTAAGTAGAGTGAGGAAGGGATAACGCTCTATATGATAAATAGCACCGTCCCTTTCGAGCACAACGTTTAGTCTTGTTCTATAATACAGGCCTAAAGTCTGTCTTCATTTTTAGAAAAACGACCTTCTAATTGTGTAAGTATAAGTGTCCCTTTAACTTTGGAAAATAAATTTTCTTTTATGTACTTAAAGAAAGCAATTTGATACACAAATTACCTATTAAGAAAATAGACAACACCAATTACCACACGCTAGAAGAAGTCGAATTAAACTCACCGCACTTTCACTTGAAGTTTCATCGAAAACATTTAGTACCCGTTATTCTAAAGCTGAAACTTTTTAATACCGCCAAAACTTTGGCGGCCATATTTCAACGCAAAAGCCTCCACTCGGCGGAATTGTTTTGGATATTTTTATGATGTTTTATTATTTTTTGTCATGGAAAAAAAATGTTTTATTCGTCGTTTGTACTTCAAAGGCCTTTTTAACGCGCGATAATGTTTTTTTAATTACTGAGACAGGTCACTAGCTGAACTTTTAAAACTTTGCTATAAGAAGTGCTATGCTGGGGAGTTTCATTGTATTATGTGGCTGGCTATAGCTGTCACTTTGTAATATACAGCTGTCACTCTTTCTATCTTTAAGTCACTGTTGGATGGGTTTTTTTATATCGACTATCGATGACTCATCCGGTGTAATGGTTGAGACGGTGGCTATGACACCAATGGTTCCAGGTTCTTATAGTTTCGGAAAAAAAAAGTGTGGTATACGAAAGGAAAGATTGACAGATTTGACGAATTTATAAGGGTTCCGGTTTTTGCCATTTGGCTTCGGAACCCTAAAAATTACTTCAGCGCAGTATTCTCTGCTACTCATAGTTTGATACAAGATGCATAACTCAGTATACAGATCACCATTACTGATATAACTAGAGAATTGAAACACTTGACAAAAAGACCAAAACCAACGCAAGAAGTATTTCAAAGCGAAATAACAATCTGAAAATCACAATGTATGAAGTTCGTTAGCGACCCACTTCCCGGAGGAATCCTCTTAAGAGCGGATTCATTGGGAGGAGTAATAAGTAGTTTTGCCAATAACAAACGAAGAATACCCGGACAATATAGACAGCACTTGTATTGGTTGTAACAACTAGGATGTTCCCAAGTCTATAGAGCTAGGGTATCGATAAAATAGTATAATTTAAAGATTAAAATTGTAATTATTGGTAGACTCGATACTGAGTCGTCTAGGTAGGTACCACCGTGGTGCCAGCTATCGTCCCGTGAAATGAGGGTGCTATAAACTTTTGTGTTTCAGGACGAGGGCACTATACTCGTAGCTACTGAAATACCGGGTATAAGAGACATAACATCTGTTGTCTCAAGTGACAGTCAATGCCGCTCTGTCATGGTCAGGCGTATCACTTACTATTAGATGAGCATCCTGATCAACCTGTTCACTTTGCTGTATAAAAAATATAGATTTGCATTAAGTTAAACTTGAGTCGTTGATTATTAAGTATTAGTAGACAAACGAGTATTACCGACATAGCCCGCCGGATCAGCAAGTTAAAGTGGCAGTGGGCTGGTCACGTATGTCGCAGAACCGATGGTCGTTGGGCAGACGCGTGCTGGAGTGGAGACCGTGTCTTGGCAAGCGTAGCGTAGCCCGGCTTGCGAGAGATCGCTGGTGGAGGCTGGATGAGAAAAGCAGAGACCGGATTAGCTAGCGGCTATAGGGTAGACTATATCCAGCAGTGGATTGGAGTGGAGTGGAATTTTCAGCACAAGATCACTAAGTATGGCAAAATTAGAAGAACTTATTTTATCGATGTCGATACATTTCCAATCACATCACTATAACAACCGGACAAATGATTTAATACTGCTATTTGTTCAGTAAGGAAATATCACTAGAGCTGCAGCAAATACGATACGATATCGATAACTGACGCCCGGCCGGTACGAGATATTCTCTATACAGAAACAATTGACAATTTATGATGGAATCATCATCATCATTTCAGCCTAGCATGTCCACTGCTTAACGAAGGCCTCCCCTAATGATTTCACGCGGACTGTTATGCGTAACAGAGTTGCAACGACCTAAGCCGAGGTTCGCGTCCCACACTGTCACACCCTTGGGCTCGTTGCATAATTTTTTTGGGCTGAGACCCATCTGCGCTCGCCAATTCTCAAACCGAACAAAAAGCGTAACGGAGCGTTTTCTACCTTTGATTTCATCATCATCATTCCAGCGTAAAACGTCCATTGCTGAACGAAGGCCTCCCCTAATGATTTCCACGCGGGCCGATCCCTAGCAATTGACATCCGTCTGCTACCCGCCACCTTAACCAGGTCATCCGTCTATCTAGTCTTCATTTATAATATCCGACGACCCATTTGGTGTTGCGGTTGAGAGGTCGATTGCAACACCAAGGGTTCCGGGTTCGATCTCCGGGCAGTGCAAACATTTATGTGCATGAACATGTCTGTTTGTAATGATCTGGGTGTTTTCTATGTATAATATGTATGTATTTACAAAAAAATGTATATAAGTATGTTTATCCGTTGTTTGTATCCATAATACAGGCTTCACGCTTAACTTGGGGCTAGATGGCGCTGTGTGAATGTCAGTGGATATTTATAATAAATATATTATTTCTCTCATTTCATATGAAAATAGGAACGATTTGTTACGCTTAAATTAATAAAACTCTTGACATTGAATAGGAAATGGTATTCATGAAATTAAAATCAAAGGTCAGCACGGCCTAAACGAGCACTCCCCAGTGCATTTAAACTGGACGCATTTAAGTGTAATGCACTCTAGGCGTGCTTAATGAATAGAAATCTAATAAATCACGAGAGAGGACCGATATAATGGCATTAAACGGACTTCAAGTGCCCGTGTTCCAGTTCTAGCGTAGATGCAAACGTTATTCGCAGGTAAATATTTATTTATATGGTAACTATACGACTTTGAATCAAATCAAATTCATTATCATTAGCTTACATGTCCCCACCGAGGGGCAAGGGCCTACCCGTATAGAGTAAATATATTGTAACTATGTAAGAAAATCTTGGAATCGTAATTTAACCCACTTCTTGGTCTTCGATTAGGATGTAATTTTGCACACGCTCTTAGTTCTGATGACAATAAATGATTGGCTAAGAAACGACATCACAAATCCAATATGGCCGCCTCACCAATATGGCGGACTGGCTGTTTAAAATCCGCCCCCATGATATGGGTATCAAATGAAAGAGTTTGCTATCAGGAATACGAAAAAAAATAGTCACGTGACATAAATCCAATATGAAATGAAAAGTATTTATTCAGTTTAGGTACTTACAGAACACTTATGAATGTCAAATGAAGCTACCACTGGTTCGGACTGCAGTTTTCCTCTGAGAAGAATCCAGTAAGAAACTCAGTAGTCACTATTTAAAAAATAAGTGTTTTTTACAAAATCATCATTTTTTATCAAAATATTTATATAAAGCATATGGTGGACGTCCAAGATGGTGGACATGCTATTTAAAATGCTCCCCCATGATATGGGTATCAAATGAAAGACTCTGATTATACAAAGAGTGAATACAGAGAGATCTCAAAACTTAGCATCGAATACAAAGATGCAGTGGAGTGTAGCCCTTAGAGGTCCAGTGGCTAGTTTTAGGGATATCTAGGAGTGCCGGGACTGTGTCGTCGGTGCCCAATGCAAAGCCTGTACGAACACGTTTAACGGGGATTCGATTTGTAGTAGATTTGTAGTAATAAATGTATGCGGCTTGCAACTAATCGTGTATATTCGTATATAAATTATTTTTTATGTATCTGTATCTTTTTTATATAGCTGTATACTATTGTGTTAGTGAACGCGGCGTAGTGGCTCCTCTTACCTCATCAACGGTGTCTACGGAAGACCAGCGTCAGGACATCCTGGGTTGTTTGACTACGCTGAGTAGACTTCCATTCAGTGCAATTGCATAAATTTAAAAATGTTGTTTTTAACTTTGTTTAACAATTAATGTTGTAATTGTTTTCTGAATAAAATTTTACTTTACTTTACTTTACTTTACTTTATTATACCTCAAAATATTTCGGAGTTACCATTACAAGAATAAAAAACTACTTTATTTAAAAAACTAGTTACCCTATGGACGAATATTTATCTAAAAAAAGGAAATGGTCCTAAACTGCTCAGCTTTTTTGCCTCTACAGTGCCACCATCCCGAAACACAGAACTTACTCGGTGGTAAACTCGGTACTGAATAGTTTAGGTAGGTACCACCGCAGTGCCTGATATCGTCCCGTAAAATGAGAGTGCTATGCACTTTTGTGTTTCGGGATGAGGGCACAGTAGCTAGTAAAATTACCGGGTAGGAAAGACCTAACATCTTTTGTCTTATGTGACGGGCGCTTAGCGGCATTGATGGAGAAAAATAAGTTTTTATCAGCTATTAGTCTCCTTAAATATTTTTTTGATGTTATACGTGTACAGGATGGTCTGGACGCTCACCATGACAGACCATGACAGAGCGGCATTAAAGGAGACCAACAACTGACAGACAGTTATTATCCTCCATTAATGCCGCACTGCGCCCGTCATCCGAGACAACAGATGTTAGGTCTCCTATACCCGGTAATTTCACTAGCTACAGTCCCTCATCCCGAAACACCAAAGTGCATAACACTCCTGTTTCACGGGATGATATCTGGCACTGCGGTGGTACCTACCTAGACGACTCAGTATCGACTCTACCACCTATTTTATTAAGATACACATCCTATCATCCGATTGAAACTAGGGTCCGTAAATCATAGACTTGGTGATGAGTGAACGAGATGGAAAACCCAACTAATGTCCATTTTATTGCAGGAAAGCGCGTGTCTAAATGAAGCACAAAGAAATGCGTGGAGTAAGTTTTGTTTACAATAATAAAATCAAATTTTAAAATGAATGGAGGAATCAATTTCAGTGGAAAGAGTGGATGTTGTATAAATAAATAAATATCCACTGACGTTCACCCAGCACCATATAGCCCGAAGTTAATCGTGAAGCCTGTATTGTGGGTATTAAACAACGGATAAACATACTGATATACACATTTTTTGTAAATACATTCATATTATACATAGAAAACAAACAGATGTTCATGCACACAAATGTTTGTACTGCCAGCGACCCGAACCCGGGACCCATGGTGTAGCAGCCGACGTCTCGACCATTACACCAAATAGGTTGTCAAATAGTATGGCCGTAGCAGTCAATAATAGATGTAGTGTTTATCATCATCATCATCACTGCACGGAACACGAGGCTTAGCGCCATCTCTCAAACAAAAGGTAACGAATATATATTTGCCTCTTTAAGTACGATAGCTTAGAAGGTGCAATTTGTCAAAATTCTTTCTTGGAGGATTCATCATCAGCTCATTAAACGTCCCCACCGAGTGGCACGAGCTTACCCGTATAGGGTGATTAGGCCTTAGTCGTCCACGCGGGCCCAGTGCGGATTGGACGACTTCACACACAACCTTCGAATCTCTTCGCAGGCGTGCATGAAGGTTTCCTCACGATGTTTTCCTTCACCGTAAGAGCGTCGGATAACTTACATATATTTTTCGAAACTTCGAAAATACATTGGTACGTGTTGGGATTTGAACCTCACTCCCGGTAGAAGGCGACAGTCCACACCACAGAGCCACCGACGAAAAAAAAAACATAACAGTATTTTTTCACTATTTAATGGATGTTATTATACATATAAACCTTCCTATTGAATCACTCCATCTATTAAAAAAACCGCATCAAAATCCATTCATTCATTAAATCAAATATAGGGACAAAAAAGCGACTTTGTTTATACTATGTAGTGATGCAATGTAACTCCATAGATTTTTGTGCCAATAGGCGTCGAATTACAGGCTTCTCACGTTTCTCGGCAAGTTACCTGTCTCAAATGGTTGCAGTTAATAAATAACCGGGCAACAATGCAGTTTTGAACTTTGCACGTTTAAGCTTAAGTTTAAGCGTCAGATTACTTATTGACTTAGATATATATTAATAGCCTGTAATATAAAAGTGTATATGTTTTTATTTATACTTGGATTTAAGATTGTAACTTTGCAATCTTACCCTTTTTTGTTTCGATTTTTATGTGCCTGTGGGGTTGTCTGGAAGAAATCGCTTCAAGCGATAAGACCGCCTAAATTGCATTATATTTGTTAATTACTGTTACGTGCTGCACATACAATTTTATCTATCTATTATCTACCTATAATAAATATCGACCGACATTTACACAGCGCCTTTAGCCGAACTAAGCATTTATCCTGTAATATGGATATATGTCAACGGATAAACATATTTAATACGTTTTTTTGTAAGTACATACCTATATTACATACAAAAAGCATCCAGACCATATTATTTTTCTACACCAAGTAGGTTTAATCCCCGAGCAGAACACTTGTGCATGCAAATGTCTGTTTGTCTGAGGTTTTCTATGTATAATAGTAAATATTTACAAAAAAGTAAAAAGTATGTTTATCATGTTTAGTACTCATTATTATATATTATTGGGTTATGAGGGCTATTCAGGCTTACACAGACCTGTAGTCACTTCGACCTAGAAGATCTTTTGTGACTCGCTCCTCTCTTAGAGTTCATCTAAAAGTTGGCACTTTTAGGAAGTTTAGGATCCTGCCCAACTTTATAGATTTGATGTCACTTGGCATAGATAATAATTACCCCAGTGGATTTTCGCTTCCATTGTAGAGGACCACAATTGCAAAATAGGTGCATTGTGTCTCTCTCTTCCGCGCAGAAACTTCTCTTAGTACTCAACTTCTCTTATACTCATACTACATGCTTCACGCTTAACTTGGGCTGTGTAAAATGAATTCCTGAATGCTTTGTAGCTGACATTTTGTTTTCTGAAAGTTTTTTCGTTCGGAAGTTTGAAAGGATACCTTTTATTAGGATCGCTCTTTATAACCACACGATTCACTGAAAGCAATGATTACTGCGTACCTATGGGATTTCATCCAAGCCTATGTACACATTGCCTCTCAAAATTAAATGCCAGGTCAAGAGTTAATCAATGTTTTATACGCAAAAACCCCTGTTTGAACAAGAGCGCCGTGGTGTATGGCCCAAGTTATAAGCGAAGCGATTGCATCTATTTAATAATTATATGAATCATTTAGAGGCATTATTTTAATAGCTGCAAAGCCTCGAGCGTCGTCGTAGAGTTGCACGACTGTCATATTTTACAGGTTACATTTTGGGGAGTGTGCGATGGAATTACACGAGTTAATTCCACCAGCTCCTTTTCTCCATCGGGATACAAGACGCAGGCGAGCGTTCCATCCTTACGTGGTTGACTTTCCATTTATCCACACAGCGCGCTATGGTGCCTCGTTCATAATGCGCACCGCAAAGGAATGGAACTCTTTGCCTTCTTATGTGTTTCCCGATCATAACCTGGCCGTCTTCAAGGCAAGAGTGAATAGGCTGTTCTAGGCAGACATGATCCATCCTCGGCCGCATCATCACTTACCATCAGGTGAGATGGCGGTCAAATGTCTGAGTTGAAGAGAGAGAGAGAGTTGTTAACACCCACTAATCCACATTGGGCCCATGTGGTGGGTTAGTGCTGTTAAGTAGTTAATTACCAGATATAAGAGACCTAACATCTGTTGTCTCGGGTGACGGGCGCAGTGTAGCATTGGTGACGAGATGAGTGTGCGTCAGGACTTTTGTCTGTCGATCTAGAGGGCGCAGGTTCAAATTCCACCAAATACTAATGTGTACGTTATCCGATGCCCTTACGGTGAAGGAATACATCGGAAACCTGTGAAGAGATTCCAGATTGTGCGTGAAGTTAGCCAATCCGTACTTGGCCCCTGGTGTACGACGAAGGCCTATAGACCCTATAATGAGCTGATTATGATGATCACGAATAAGTGTCTTTCAGTTTTTGGTCTCCTACAATGTTCTGTCATGGCCAAGCGTATTAATTATAATGAGGTGAGTGTCATGTACACTTTGTAATATAAAAATATTCGCTAGCCGAATCCACTAGCATAAGAAGCATCATCAATCTAAAATTTTCCAATGCATACACAAGATTGCTATGAAGAGATTTGGACGTACCCCAGCACGCGTGCCCAATGCAGAATGGTGTGTTAACGACTACCATCCTACGGTTGTAGCCGGCACCGACGGCTTCACGGGACAAACGAACGTACGAAATCCAAAACCAGGTGATTCAGCCTGCGATGTCCTGACCATACAGGAAAAAAACGCACAAAGTGGATGTGGTTCTTGGCGAGATTGGAACCCACGGACCACGCATCGATCTAAGTTCAACTCTGTTAACTCATTTGATGTAATAGTTGAGACGTCGGCTACTACAGTAAGGGTTTCGGGTTCGATCCCTGGGCAGTTCAAAGATTTATGTGCATGAACATGTCTGTTTGTATAGGTCTGGATGTTTTCTATGTATAATATGTATGTGTTTACAAAAAAAGAATATATAAGTATGTTTATCCGTTGTTTAGTACCCATAATACAGGCTTCACGCTAAACTTGGGGCTACATGGCGCTGTGAGAATGTAATAAATGAATATCCACTGGGATATTCATTTATTAATACCCAACGTCTATGACTTAAACCACAACTAGTGTGAATCGAAGCGTTATTTTAATCTCAATATGGCTTCTATATGATCCCTGGTACATTTTTATTGGAGCCGCTTGTCACATTCAAAGGGCTTTGGGAAACGATGAATAGCACGTAATTGCAGGTTTCCATTTTAGTTTCAATTTATTTCTACTTAAATTTTGAATTCAGTGTGAGAGGCCTTTTTTAAGTTTTCTAGGTAGGTTTTTTATTTTTTATTTATGAGTGTACAGGACAGTCTGGACGCTCACCTGATGGTAAGTGATACGCCAGACCATGACAGAGCGGCATTAAAGGAGACCAACAACTGATAGACATTTATTATCCTCATCAATGCCGCACTGCGCCCGTCACCCGAGACAACAGATGTTAGGTCTCTTATACCCGGTAATTTCACTAGCTACAGCGCCCTCAGCCTGAAACAAAAAGTGCATAAACTCCTGTTTCACGGGATGATGTCTGGCACTGCGGTGGTATCTACCTAGACGACTCAGTATCGAGTCTACCACCTAGTAAAAGGTACCACCGCAATGCCAGATATCTTCCAGTGAAGTACGGGTGTTTGTACTTCTATGTTTTGGAATGAGGGCACTGAAGCTATAATAATTATATATAAATGAATAATAATATATATCCACTGACATTCACATAGCGCCATCTAGCCCCAAGTTAAGCGTGAAGCCTGTGTTATGGGTACTAAACAACGCATAAACATATTTATATACATTTTTTTTGTAAATACATAGAAAATACGCAGACCATTACAAACAGACATGTTCATGCACACAAATGTTTGTACTGCCCGGGATCGAACCCGGAGCCCTTGGTGTTGCAGTCGACCTCTTAACCGTAACACCAATAGGTCGTCGAAGATAATATAAGTTTCGATAATTTTGAAGTTTGATCCATAAGAATATTTTTATTCTTTGTTGACATTCAGTTAGTCTTAATTTGTGTACTATTTTTGGTACAAATTAAAGATTTCAATTCTGTTCTATTTTATGATGATGAAAAGTTTCTAATAAGTGAAATAATAGTATCAAGTACAGAAATGCCATCCTCAGCCTATAACGGCCCACTGCGGGGCACAGGCCCATGACTTATGCCAGGCCTTCCCCCACAGCATAACTATGGGGGAAATTGTAATGGAAAGTATTTCACCTACATGTTTTAATTAAGATTATAATGTTTTCCTAGGAAAATATTCATTTCATACAAATTCCGGTAGCTGAAACTAAGCGTGAGGTTTTTATTTCCATTCGCATCCAGGAGACAGGTTTTGGCACAGCCCCAACATTCCGAAGGCTTCAGAGTTGGCTTGCGGAGGGAATAGCTTTATTAACAGATTTAAGAGAAAATGTTTTTCTACTGACTGCATTGTTTTACCTGAGAGCAATGATGTAAAAAGTATAGATTCGTGATATGCTCACAAAACAATCGAAAAAAGTGTTCCAAATGCAGTGACACCACACATACACATATTTCGAATTTCGAACACATTTACCTAAACAAAAGAGTACAAACTGTACTATCTTCGGCGGTTCGTTTTTGAGGCACGGATGGCGTATCTACCTTTATATATACAGAATATCATTGCCTCAGAGATATTGACGACCCATTTGGTAGGTATAACGGTTGAGACGTCGGCTTTTACACCAAGAGTTCCGGGTTCGATCCCCGGGCAGTACAAATATTTGTGTGGATAAATATGTCTGTATTGGTCTGGGTGTATTTTATGTATAATATTTATGTATTTACAAAAAAACAATAGGAGCGTCGGTGGCTCAGTGGTGTGGACTGTCGCCTTCCTACCGGAAGGGCTGAGGTTCAAATCCCGACACGTACCAATGTGTTTTCGAATTTTCGAAAATATATGTACGTTATCCGACGCTCTTACGGTGAAGGAAAACATCGTGAGGAAACCTTCATGCACGCCTGCGAAGAGATTCGAAGGTTGTGTGTGAAGTCGTCCAACCCGCACTGGGCCCGCTTGGACGACTAAGGCCTAAACACCCTATACGGGTAGGCTCGTGCCCCTCGGTGGGGACGTTTAATGAGCTGATGATGATGATGATGAAAAAAACAATTCATAAGTATGTTTATCCATTGTTTAGTATCGATATCACAGGCTACGGCTTAGTTTGGGGCTAGATGGCGCTGTGTGAATGTCTGTGGATATTTATTTATTTTATACTGATGTCTTTTGGGTGTGTTTCGTTCAAAAGTGTCATGTAAAGTTTGTTTGAATAAAACATTTTGAGTTTGAGTTTGAGTTTCTTTACGAAGAGTTTCAAAGTTATTTCATAATAATTCATAATTTTCGTTATAGGTAGAAAACGAGGAAGAAAACCTGATGGAAAGTGATCACCTCCGGCCATGAACAACGCAGACACCAGAAGTGTCACCGGTGCGTTGCTTGCCTTTAAGGAAGGACTACGCTGTTTTCTTGAAGGTACCAATGTCATACCTTTCAGGAACATCGCTGTTGGACCTATTTGAAATCCTTCCATTCCTTATAAAATACAATATACAGTCATTATCATCATCATTACAGCCTAATATGTCCACTGCTGAACGAAGGCCTCCCCTAATAATCTCCAAGTGGACGGCAATGATATATTCTTGAAAAGTATTTGCCAGAAGTATTTGCGATCGTTAAGACAAATATGTGGTGTGAAATTGTGTGACAGGATTAGGAATGCTGTTATTAGAGAAAAGTGTGGTCTGAAAGTAGATGTAGTGTCAAAAAGAAAGAGGTATTTAGGATGTATGGACACTTGGAGCGCATGAGTGAAAAAAGAATAGCAAAGCAGGTGCATTGTGCGAATGTGGAAGGATACACGAGCAGGGACGACCCAGAAGACTTACCTTGACCAAATTGGGCAAGTCCTTAAGAAGGCTGGGTCCCAAGTAAGAGGAATAAAAGAGCTTGTATGAAAAGATTGATGGATGTGATTGAAGCTAGGGAAGTATGTCAGGACCGTGCAAAGTGGCGTTTCGTCATCACTCTGCCTACACTTGTGGGACCAAGGCGTGAGCTTTATTTATTTATTTATTTGCCAACTGGGTATTTGACACCTACACTTTTCGTTGACGCACTTTTTTAGAACTATCAAAAAGAATGTTTCCATATATTTTGTATGGGATTATTAATATGTGACGTCATTGCTCACTATCATC
This sequence comes from Leucinodes orbonalis, assembly GCA_019425675.1. Classification (NCBI taxonomy): domain Eukaryota; kingdom Metazoa; phylum Arthropoda; class Insecta; order Lepidoptera; family Crambidae; genus Leucinodes; species Leucinodes orbonalis. Next base: position 15,760 of record PQWD01013818.1, on the reverse strand, counting down.
ATCATCATCAGCTCATTTAACGTCCCCACTGAGGGGCACGAGCCTACCCGATAGGGTGATTAGCCTTAGTCGTCCACGCGGCCCAGCGGATTGGACGACTTCACACACAACCTTCGAATCTCTTCGCAGGCGTGCATGAAGGTTTCCTCACGATGTTTTCCTTCACCTAAGAGCGTCGGATAACTACATATATATTTCGAAAAATTCGAAAATACATTGGTACGTGTCGGATTTGAACCTCAGCCCTCCCGGTAGGAAGGCGACAGTCCACACCACTGAGCCACCGACGCTCTATCATCAATTGACCTAATATTTACAATTAACTTAATAGTTTCAGTGTATTTAAAATACAATATTGCAAATATATATGTATATATATATATATTTGTGCCGGTAGCGTTTGAGACCATGGGTCCTTGGGCAAACGAGGCCAAATTGTTTTTAAAAGATCTGTCAGTACGTTTGACTGAGGCTACAGGGGACTCCAGAGCCGGCAGCTTCCTTGGTCAAAGAATAAGCATTGCTATTCAGCGCGGAATGCTGCCAGTGTTTTGGGAACCCTGCCTCGGTCAGACTACTTTTCGATTTAATTTATATATTCATTAGTATTTACATTTCAATAATTGTTAATTTTGTTACTAAATTTTATGTTGAATTGATTTCTTTAATGGCTATTTACCAAATAATTATATTGTTAATAATAATAAATCTATATTGCATATAAACAAAAGTGATCAATGAAACGACATATAAAATAAGATGCGTTTTTATAAAAATATGGTTTGGTATACTTTATTGCGGATGGTGGGAAATACCGAATTATACGCAAGTTACGAACAGCAAGATTGTTTTTGTTTCTATTTTACTATTATCATCAGCTCATTAAACGTCCCCACCGAGGGGCACGAGCCTACCCGTATAGGGTGATTAGGCCTTAGTCGTCCACGCGGGCCCAGTGCGGATTGGACGACTTCACACACAACCATCGAATCTCTTCGCAGGCGTGCATGAAGGTTTCCTCACGATGTTTCCCTTCACCATAAAAGCGTCGTATAACGTACATATATTTTTCAAAATTCGAAAATACATTGGTACGTGTCGGGATTTGAACCACAGCTCTCCCGGTAGGAAGGCGACAGTCCACACCACTGAGCCACCGACGCTCACTACACTACTACTATTAATGATATACAAATAACATTTTTAAGTGTTATAATTTTTGAGTTGTAAATATTTAAAGAATTCTAGAAAGATATTTGAATTACTTAGTAATAAAATATTAAAAATACACTCTCATTTTGTTCACAAGATCAGATTGCTCGTAACACTCAAGTTTTCAGATTTCAGCTCACCCATTTGACTCAGCCTAGAAATACGGGTACAATATTCAACCCTTCGGCTCAGCGTTCACGAATATTATTAAAACTAGAGTGCTTTGACGCGAGGTTATGTCAAGGGTCTACGTGGATGGGCCAATCATACGTTTTGCTGGCACACTCACTTTTATTATGGCGATAGGGACCTTTTAGTACAATACGTAGACTTGGGGATATGCACGATTCGTTTTGGTATAGTCAATCGGTAAGCTCATAAAAGATGGCTCTGCTGTGAACTATTTACACCATAAGCTCATTATACGTCCCCACCGAGGGGCACGAGCCTACCCGTATACAGTGTACAGGCCGTACTCGTCCACGCGGGTCCAGTGCGGATTGGGCGACTTCACGCACAACCTTTGCAGGGGACTTCACGCACAACCACGCATTATTTCGCAGGGGTGCGTAGGTTTCCTCACGATGTTTTCCTGGGTTGGAGAGGTTCAAGTAAGTGGACAGTCATCGTGTTCTACTAGAACAAGATGGCCGCAATATTGTTATATAAATCTTAAAGATTATTAAAGATTTCTTTATACATAAGTCTATAATTTAATGTTATTTACGTAATAGCTTGAGCAGAAATATTCATTGTTTGTATATATAGGCCAAGCATTACGTTTCAGGAACGATATGACCTGGCTTCCTTCAGAAAGAGAGCGTATTTTTATATAAAGGGCCGGCATCCCTGCGACCTCAGCTGTTGCAAGTCCATGGCGCGGACACTTCCATCAGGTGAACCGCATGCTCGTTTGCCACCCTCTCTCTCTTCAACCTATCGCAGTCCACTGCTGACATAGGTCTCCCCCATTTTGCCCAGATATCCCGGTCCTCGCTTTTCTCATCCAGCTCCCACCAGCGACCTCGCAAGTCGTCGGGTCCATCGGCCGGAGGGCGTCCTACGCTACGCTTGCCAAGACGCGGTCTCCACTCCAACTCGTCTGCTCCAACGGCCATCGGTTCTACGACATACGTGACCAGCCCACTGCCCACTTCAATTGCTGATCCGGGGCTATGTCGGTAACTTTATTCTCTTGCGGATTAATCATTTCTGATTCTTATCCCTTAGAAGACTCCAAGCATAGCTCTCCATATATTTAAAAAAATACATGACATTATTACATTTTTTCTCTCAAAACAAGATTAATACTCAATTGTTTATTGCTCTAAATTTAGGTACAGCGGTTTGTGGACCATAACATTTTAGACCATGTAATAAGGACGCTGCTATTTTGAAAGGGATATTTTGAAAGGGATATTTTTTCTTAATGTGACCTCAGCTGTTATGTTATATTTATTTATTCACAATAAACTTGTAACATGAGTGTACATTTAGATATAACATTGGCGGTTGAAAGTGCTAAGTTACAAATTATCCTTTTCAAGTCGTTTGTGATTGTTTAAGAATATTATTGAAAAGAGAAAATAAATCATTGAAGTCAATATTACAATATCAAGCATACATGCATTATTATAAGAAAATTAGATTATATATGTATGAGCACATTTCAATTTCAAAGTATATTAAACAATGTCAAATTAAAATTACATTCAAATATTACATTTACAAGCAATATATATAAGAATTATATAATATATATAATATATAATAATATATATAACGGCTGAGGTCACAGGGTTGCGTTGCCGGCACTTTATATAAGAATACGCTCTCTTTCTGAAGGACGCCATGTCATATCGTTCCGGAAACGTAATGCTTGGCCTATAAAGGTATGTGACATCCAAGTCTCAGATCATAAGGACTGCGATCTTGCCGTAAATATTTGATTCGAAAGTATACCCACGCAATGAAGGCCTGGAAATTGGTTTCAAGATCTGGCACATTTTCTAGTCTTCTTTTACTAGTCTGCTTATATAGGTTGCATATTTATTGATACCGCATTCTAAATTATACATATATATTTGACGACCAATGTAGTGTAATGGTCGAAACGCTACTACACCAAAGGTTCCGGGTTCGATCCCCGGGCATTATAAACATGTGTGCATGAACATGTCGGTTTGTAATGGTCTGACTGTTTTATGTATAATATGTATGTATTTACAATAAAATGTATGTAAGTATGTTTATCAGTTGTTTAGTACCCTGACTACAAGCTTCTCGCTTAATATGGGGTTGAATGGCGTTGTATGAATGTCAGTGGATATTATTTATATTACGGAGTATTAAGCGTCTACATGGTATACTGTTGCGATCTTGGATTAAATATTCAGAAGAACAAGTATTATTGACGACCCATTTGGTGTAGCAGTTGATAGGTCGGCCGCAACACCAAGGGTTCCGGGTTCGATCCCTGGGCAGTACAAACATCTGTGTGCATGAACATGTCTGTTAGTAATGGTCGGGTGTTTTCTATGTATAATAGTATGTATTTACAAAAAAAATGTATATAGTATGTTATCGTTGTTTAGTACCCATAATACAGGCTTAACGCTTAACTTGGGGCTAGATGGCGCTGTGTGAATGTCAGTGGATATTTATTATTATTATATGATTATTAGTATTATTTCACCAAAACATAGCTGCGTAACTAAAGAGCGGTAGTCGAGGTACGGAAATTCCAAAATCTGTCGACTCTACCGTGTTATTGTCAGCTGTCGCAACTCGAGCGTCTAACTCGAGGTTTACATGCATTGCATATTCCTGTTTATGTGGGAGAAATGTGGACTGCATAAATTGCCGTTTAGTTTATATTACCCTTTAGTATATACTAGCGACTCGCCCATGCTTCGCACGGGTGCAATGGTGATATTCGTAATAGGCACGATCCCGACCAGGATACCGGGATACCGGTACCGCAATTTTTAAATCTGTAATATCTTTTATAATATTCATTTAAATCATATACTGTAAAGGGCCATATTGGGCTATATTAAATTGACAATGTATTGAAGGTATTTGATTGGATAAGGAAAAATAATTTGAGGTTTCAGTTCAATGTATGGGGAACCCTAAAATATATTTTAAAAAATTCAAGTTTCTTATTAAAACCTAATAGCGGTTCACAGAAACATATACTTACAAGTTTGAATAGTGTAGTGCTTATAGTTTGGAGAAAAAGGGTGTGACATACGGTCGGACGGACGGACAGACAGACTTGACAAATCTATAAGGGTTCTATTTATGCCATTTGGCTACGGGACCCTAAAAACAAGGGGTTTTGAAATCAATTAATTACGGTTTAAAATACTTTTGCAAGTATAGACATAGTTATGTACCAAGAAAAAATTACGTATTGTAAATATATTTTTTTATGAAAAGAATTTTTCATATTTTTATTAATCGGGACATTTAGCGTTCCGATCATGCAAACATCGACGCGTCCCCAGACAATTAAAAATTGGGACGTCCCACACAATGGATACCTCTTTTTTTGCTGAGTGGAAGTCCTCGACTTCCGCGCCAGAATATCGGCATCGGCGCGGATATGTGGACTAGTTTGCCGTGGTGGCGCACTCTCTCAAAATGGTAGAGCGCGCCACGGCGGCGAATTTACCCACTCCGGCGTATCCTGACCCGCCAATGGGACGGACATCCCGAGTTCGTTTTGGCAATCACCGGAGTGTCCTGACGGTCGGCCCTGCCTTTGCCGGGCCTCCTCACTCTTAAGGGAGACGTCTGGATACGCCCCGACGTCTCCCAGGCAGGAAGGTTGTTGCACAGGCAATGACACAAAGGACACCTGGCAACACTAAGCAGCTTACCATATATATATTTATATATATGAGTGCTCCTAAAATAAATTTATTATTACATAGCAAAACTTTAAGCTCTACAATAAATAATTTGATCAAACTTCTTTTGTATTTGTAACTTATCGAGTCTAATTCACTTAGGATTATCGAAGTCTCAACAAGTTAGCAAGTTTACCAATCAAATTAATAATGTCTGGGTATAACGCACTTAGCGATTATTACGACGACCCATGTGGTGTAATGGTTGAGACGTCGGCTACTACACCATAGGTTCCGGGTTCAAATCCCGGGCAGGAAAAATATTCGTTTTTTTTATGTTACAAGTGTACAGGACGGTCTGGACGCTCACCTGATGGTAAGTGATACGCCAGACCATGACAAAGCGGCATTGAAGGAGACCAACAACTGATAGACAGTTATTATCCTCCATCAATGCCGCACTGCGCCCGTCACCCGAGACGAAAGATGTTAGGTCTCTTATACCCGATAATTTCCCTAGCTACAGCGCCCTCATCCCGAAACACAAAAGTGCATAACACTCCTGTTTCACGGGATGGTATCTGGCACTGCGGTGGTACCTAGACGACTCAGTATCGAGTCTACCACGTAGCATGTCTACTATACCATGTCTGTTTGTGTAGGTCTGGGTGTTTTTATGTATGTATTTACATGTATGTTATTGGCCGCAGCTAATAAACTTGGGATCCTTTCCAAGATCTGGCGTTAATTCAACCCAGTTCCGCTTCTATCTTTAAATCAAGCTCAAGTCTGATCTTGTTTGGAATACTGGTGGCACCTTTGGGTTGGATCAGCCAAATACCAACTGGCAGCTTGATATTGAGAGGCGAGCTGAGCTGCTTATTGGCGACCCTACTCGAACTGACGCTAAGCTGCTAATCCTCGAGCATATTCGTAGCACGGCTGTCGGTTTTTTAACTGGTTAACTTTTGGTGAGTGTGCGAAGAAATTACACGAATTAATTCCACCAGCCCCATTTCACCATCGGGATACAAGACGCAGGCGAGCGTTCCATCCATACGTGGTCGACATCCCACGTATCCACAGCCGTTGGTGCATCGTTCCTTATGAACCCGCAAAGGAATGGAACTCTTTGCCTCCTTATGTTTTTAATATTTATCTTTTTTTTCAAAGATTCAAACTCATATTTTTAGTTTAGTATTTTAATCGTTTTTATTATATTTTTGTATATACTTTTGACGTTCATAGTGCTTTTGTAAGCCTAATTTGAAATAAATGTTTTTGACTTTAACTTTGACTTATGTGTTCCCCGATCATTACAACCTGGCCGTCTTCAAGCAAGAGTGAATAGGCTGTTTCTAGGCATCGTCACTTACCATCAGGTGAGGTGCTTGTCAAATGTCTCCTATACAAGATACAAAAGTGCTTAGTTTGGCGATATGGCGCTGTGTTAATGTTGGTGTATCTAATTTAATTAATTTATTTATTCAGAGAACCAACAGCGTTATCTTATAGTTAGACTTATAATTATTCATTACATGTAAGTATGGCTAATAAAAGGTTTTCCTTAAATCAACTAATAATAAAGTAACAATTGACTATAAAAAATACTACACTTATTTATTACCGTGGTGGCACAAAACATATAATACAATGACTCATATATGTAAATATACATAAATAAATAATTATAAGATACATATTAAATAAATACCAATATGATGGTAAAATAATACCTAGAAAAAAATATACTAAATTTTATAAAAGTATAAATATATACATCTTACGAGTACTATGCATGTATATGTTTGTTTATCACCTTTAAAAATATTCCATTTAGTGTTGATGATGTAAATAAATTATTTACTTATTTAACGACCCATTTGGTGTTGCGGTTGAGAGGTCGGCTGCAACACCAAGGGTTTCCAGGTTCAACCCCGGGATGATTGAATTTTCGAAAAAAAATTATATTAGTATGTTTATCCGTTGTTTAGTACCCATAATACAGGTTTCACGCTTAACTTGGGGCTAGATGGCGCTGTGTGAATGTCAGTGGATATTTATAATTATTATTTATTATCTTTGTTATAAACAAAGAACCGAGAGAATAAAGACCCATTGAATAAAACAAAACACTACAGTATCCGACCTCCTTTCATGAAAATTGCAAACGAGTTTTAAAGTTTATGATAATCCGTGTAAGTCGAAGAGCCGGCCGTATAAAAGTCCTATGGATTAGTTACATGATTTTTTTTAATATAGTCTGATAAACCATGGAACTAAAGGTCCACTGAGGTTACCTCTGAAAATGATTTTGCTCGAATGAAAAATCTTGACCTCACTTCCGGTTGTAATTCCAGACATTATTATTATAACTCATAAGATACATGAAAAAAATAATAATGGGAAAATAAAGTATTTGCTGAGTAGAATTGAGTTTTCAAAGGTCGACAAGCTTAATTCATTCACGAACGTTAGTCGACCACAATCGAAGGTACGTCCTTTCATTGTGGTCGGCTCACGTACTGCTCATCGAATACTTTATTTTCTCGTTAATTTTTTCATGTATCTTATGAGTTGTAACAATGTTTGGAATTACAACCGGAACTGACGTCATAATTTTGTATGCGGGCAAAATTAGGCATTTTCAGGGGTGTCGACCTTTAGATCTATGGTTTCTCAGATATCAATAATATTCTGTATATATAAAGGTAGATACGCCATACATGCCTTAAAAACGAACCGCCAAAGAGAACACAGTTGTAGGCTCTCTGTTTAGGTAAATGTACGCTCATTCGAAATATGTGTATGTGTGCTGTCGCTGTATTCGGAACACTTCGATTTTTTTGTGAGCATATCACGAATCTATACTTTTTACATCATTGGACTATATTAAAAAAAAATGTCCATGTATCTGATCCATAGTACTTTTATATTGCCGGCTCTCGGACTATGTAGCCGATACAGAATACCAAATCGCGTTCCGTTTTTAAAAGCATTATTTTTAAGATGAGAACACTCGTTCCTTTGGTCGCGACTGATTTGTAATTCGAATTCGACGGCTTCCAATTTCAAACAGGACTTTTAGGGTTCTGTAGTCCGATGGCAAAAACGGAAACCTTAGATTCGACATGACTGTCTGTCTGTATGTCACACCCTCTGTTCTTCGAAACTATAAGAACAGTCCATCGGCAAGATGGTTGGATGACCTGATTAAGGTTACAGAAAGCGCTGGATGCATATTACCTCAGATCGGTACATATGGAAAACATTGGAGAAGGCCTATGTCCAGCAGTGGATGTCCAAAGACTAAAAATGATGATGATGTGAAGAACTGTAGGGACTGTTGAATTTTTGTAAGTATATGTATTCTGTGAACAGTCATGAGGATTTCACAAGACTCTTAATTTTTTTTTTCTTTCAGTGTTTTAAGAATATATTAAGGTTTCTAGTTTTTTTTTTTAAAGATTGAATAGTTTTCGCGAGAGACATTTCCAAAGTGAAAAGTTAGTGTCCCCATCCTTCGAAATTTTAAAAAATATGAGTTGTCCATTACCATGAAAACTAACAACGAAATTTGGTTTGCCCGACATCTAGTCCGTATTTTTTTTATACATCATAAACGGTGAACCACTATTTTCTCCTAATAATCTACCTATATTTTCGTAAGCATCTGCCTACGAAATAAAACCTTTTTCCGTGTTAATTGCTGCTACGGAACCCTTTATGGGCGGGTTCAAACCCCACTTGTCCAATTTTATTGTTTTTTTAAGGAATATTCCGGTCCTATTTTCTACTGTGCCGGCCAGTGTTTACTTTTCACTGTAATTCATACTTCCGCAATGCGCTTATTTATTTTTCTTAGTGATCACTTGGAACCGGTTGAAACAGTTATAATCACTGTTTCTTTTATCGATATTTTGCGGATATCTATTTTTCTGTATCTCTTTATAGAATTTATGCTTAGTGTCGTAAACTTAGGTAAACAAAAATAATTAGAGCGTCGGTGGCTCAATGCGTGACTGTAGCCCTCGTACGGAAGGGTTCAGGTTCAAATTCCTGCCACGTACAATGTGTTTTGAATTTCGAAAAATATATGTACGTTATCCGACGCTCTACGGTGAAGAAAACATCGTGAGGAAACCTTCATGCACGCCTGCGAAGAGATTCAAAGGTTGTGTGTGAAGTCGTCCAATCCGCACTGGGCCCGCTGGACGACTAAGTTACATAACTAACTAGATAAGTTAACACTTATGAGTGTCAAGTGGCTCGGAGATTTATTGTTTGATTTCTTCGTGATTGTGAAGAGATTTTAAAGGCTACCCATAAAGGGTGTATAGAAGGCCTATAAAAACATCGTGAAGAAACCTGCGCACGCCTGCGAAAAGATTCAAAGGGTATGCGTGAAGTCGTCCAACCCGCACTGGGTCCCCGTGGACGACTAAGGCCTAAACACCTCGTCGGGTAGGCTCGTGCGCCTCGATGGGGACAGACAATGAGCTGATGATGATTATATAATAAATTTCATTATTACATATGACTTTTTAAATCCAGTCCAGTTTTTCGATCCAGGTGTCCTAGCAATTGGCTTCACGTAGGTAAAACCTACATTTCCAATAATTGGAATACCTTTCACCATGCCACCAAAAGGTATGCTAATCACAACCCCCGATGTCTAATCGGCCGTTAAAATGTTCAATATTGATGAAATTCCACCCTTGCCCTGATTGCCGCTTTTATTGGAAGGGTTAAGGGCTACTTAATGTCGTAGTCAAGGCTCCAATTCTGCTAACTTTTATATGCGAACGACGAAATTGTGGAATCAGTTGCTGCCGGAGATATTTCCTGAGCGATACGACCCGGCGACCTTCAAAAAAAGAGCGTATTCCCTGCTGAAAGGCCGGCAATCGCATTTCAGTGCCCTCTGGTATTGCAAATGTACATGGCGGCGGTGACATTTACCATCAGATGAGCCGTTTGCTCGTTTGCCTGTTATAGTATAAAAAAAAAAAAAATGCGGTAATAAATAAATATCTACTGACATTCACACAGCGCCATCTAGCCCCAAATTAAGCGTTAGCCTGTAATATAATGATAATAAATATCCATTGACATTCACTTAACGCCATGTTGTCCCAAACTAAGCATCAACCGTAATAATTTTCCAAGTATCAAAATTCATTATTGTGCTTTACTTTGGTATTTTAAATGTATTTTTTGTATTTTTTTTGACGTTCATAAGTGCTTTTTGTAAGCCTAATCTGATTAAATGAATTTTGACTTTGAATTTGATATCATCATCAGCTCATTAAACGTCCCCACCGAGGGGCACGAGCCTACCCGTATAGGGTGATTAGACGTCCACGCGGCCCAGTGCGGATTGGACGACTTCACACACAACCTTCGAATCTCTTCGCAGGCGTGCATGAAGGTTTCCTCACGATGTTTTCCTTCACCGTAAGAGCGTCGGATAACGTACATATATTTTTGAAAATTCGAAAATACATTGGTACGTGTCGGAAGTTTATGAGTATGTGTAATCCGGTGACCTGGTTAAGTGGCGGTAGCAGATGGATGTCAACTGCTAGGGATCGTCCGCGTGGAAATCATTAGGCCTTCGTTCAGCAGTAGACATTTTAGGCTGGAATGATGATGATGTGTCTGGGCAATTAGTCCAATTTAAATCTTGATGTAGTATTTTCCACCGAACTCTTACTTGTATCTCAGGCCAAGCTTACTTTAAAAACTGAATGTTTTTTTAATAAATTAAAGTAGTATTGGACAACGATTTTTTTGCCATCTCAACGCATGTGCGCCGTACTGTTTAGGAGTCGAAGTGGTAGCCATGACCGAACACGGTCGGATATTCAGTCATTAATTTTTTAAAGAACCGGCCGGCCGGAATACGCTGCATTATATTATTTGACATCATTAAATTTATTCTTTTAATTTAGATTGTATGTAATTTTCAATTTGTTCAATTTTAACATTTAACATTATTTTCAATCAACAGATTGAAAATAAATGTTAAAATGTAAAATACCGTTGGATTGTAAAGTATCGTAATATTAAGGAAATTATAGAATTGTGCTCAGTAAGAGCGTCGTGCTCAGTGTGTGGACTGTCGCCTCCTACCGGTAGGCTGAGTTCAAATCACGACACGTACCAATGTATTTTGAATTTTCGAAAATATATGTACGTTATCCGACGCTCTTACGTTGAAGGAAAACATCGTGACGAAACCTTCATGCACGCCTGCGAAGAGATCGAAGGTGTGTGTGAAGTCGTCCAATCCGCACTGGCCCGCGTGGACGACTAAGACTTAATCACCCTATATGGGTAGGTTCGTGCCCCTCGGTGGACGTTTAATGCTGATGAAGATGATGTGGCTCAGTTTAATGTAAGACTAAACTCTGAGCGATTAGCGCATTAGGACTCTGCATTATTTACGAGCAATATTCGAGTCTGAAATGACTATTTGTGATCAATATTTTCAATGATGTAAAAATGTATGGCTTTGATATGCTCACAAAACAATCGAGAAAAGTGTTCCGAATGCACCCGTGAAGGGTGATTAGTCTCTAACGCGGTCTTACGATGTTTTCCTTCACCGTTGGATAAACGTATATATTATTCCAAAATACATAAGTACGTGCGGGGTTCGAACCTGCGCTCTCTGATCGGAAGCAACACACCGACGCTCAATAATTTAACTGAACATTATTAATCGTGAAATTATTCCAGGCTGAAAGGAAACGCTCGTTTAGACCATTCGAGAACAAAGCCGCCATTTAAATGAGAGATTTTATACAAATTTTCCATTATACCAAATATTTTCCCCTTATTTTATATTCCATATTAATTACAGTTTTTGTAGCTACTTAATTAAATGAGCGGGACAATATGAAATTACCCTCGAAATGTTTGAGATTAATACGTCTTTCTTGGAAAATCTATTGTATGTTGCATTGTTATGCTAATTTATGAATGTGCATTTATTTTATACCTACTATTTTTTATGTTACACACAACATTTACACAATCGCTCTCTCTCTCTCTCACACACACACACACACACACACACGCACGCACGCACGCACGCACGCACGCACGCACGCCACGCACGCACGCACGCACGCACACGCACGCACGCAACACACGCACACACACACACACACACACACACATACGCACATTCCACATATCATTTTAGCGATCTTCCATACCTTCATAGAGAAACTATTATATATACTTACGCATTTTACTTAAATAAATATTAATATAGACGTCGGTGGCTCAATGGTGTGACTGTCGCCTTCCTACCGAGGGTGAGTTCAAAATCCCGACACGTACCAATGTGTTTTCGAATTTTCGAAAATATATGTACATTATCCGACGCTCTTACGTGAAGGAAAACATCGTGAGGAAACCTTCATGCAGCCTGTGAAGAGATTCAAAGTGTGCGTGAAGTCGTCCAACCCGCACTGGGCCGGTGGACGACTAAGCCTAATCACCCTATACGGTAGGCTCGCCCCACGGTGGGGACGTTTAATGAGCTGATGATGAAATACTAATATAAATATCCACTGACATTCACACAGCGCCATCTAGCTCCAAGTTAAGCGTGAAGCCTGTATTCTTGTAGTACTTAACAACGGATAAACATACTTATATACATTTTTATTTGTAAATACATACATATTATACATAGTAAACACCCAGACCATTACAGACATGTCCATGCACACAAATGTTTGTTCTGCCAGGATCGAACCCGGAACCCTTGTGGTTTGCAGCCGACGTCTCAACCGCAACACTAAATGGTCGCAAATATCTTATATTATATTTAAAGTTAAAACTAAAAACTCTTATATGAAAAACTATCGAGTAAAATTTATCACCAAAATCTGCCAGCTTCATTTTTTAATTACCGTGTCCATTGAATTTACATCTTACATCTAAGATCTTCGGTAGAACCGTCATTTGCAGCCATGTCTTATCCCATTGAAATAAGGTAGAAACTCCTCTGGCCCTTTCCTTATTGTTCCTTGCCCTTATGAAACTCGTGATCCCAAGTTATTTATGTAGGTATTTAATAGAACGTTGTTTTCTTGCTTTTGTCTTATCTGTTCTTGACATGACTGATGGATTTTCTTTATCTTCTTAGCTTTTGATAATGTAAACATATTTCCTGTTTGGTTTGGTGGGCTTTGTGGAGAAATTTGCATGAAATCTTCATAGACGCCTTCTCAGATTGCTTGCAGCTACCGTCTACAATTTTTAAAATAAATGAATAAATCAACAGCCTATAACGTCCGATAATGACAGGCCTTCCCACACAGCACCGCCATGTTAGATTGGAGGACCACGCATGCTTAATGCAGATTTTTACTATTACAAGTGTACAGGTGGGTACAGGTACAGATTTCCCAATACAGGAGAATGGGCAAGCCGCGTTAAAAAGTGCGACAAATGTATGCTCAACGAGCATACACTGCTACATAGTTACGCTCCGTGACGAAGAAGACGCACGAATTTAGAAAGAAATTACCGTTTTTTCCAAAATGCCATTCTGTGCAATTGAACATGCCATCATCGCCAGTGAATCAGAAAATTTACCAAGAATATAATATCTTTTCACAGGTAAGAATTGAAAAGAATTGCTTTCCAGTCTAATTGTTATTCGATGTCTGTGTACAAGGTGACTATGACAGAGCGCATTGAAGAGACAAACTGATAAACAGTTATTATGCTCTATGAATGCCGCACCGCGCCCAACGCCCGAGGTAAAACATATGTTAACAGTTACTGGGTGGTTACCGCCATCTTAAAACAGTGTTACAATAATATTACTGCATCTTTTCTGGTACACAAATGCTGACTATCATTATAACAATACTGTTTTAAGAGATTAACCCCAATGATATTCTGTATATATAAAGGTAGATACGCCATCCGTGCCTTAAAAAACCGCCGAAGTGAGTACAGTGTGTACACTTTTGTTTAGGTAAATGTACGCTCATTCAATATGTGTATGTGTGTTGTCATTTCATTCGGAACACTTTTTCGATTGTTTTGTGAGCATATCACGAATCCATACTTTACATTTGGTAACCCCCAGGTGTTACAGATGTCTCTTATACCCGGTAATTTTACAAGCTACCCGAAACACGAAAGTGCATAACACTTCTGTTTCACGGGACGATATCTGGCACTGCGGTGGTGCTTACCTAGACGACTCAGTACCGAGTCTACCACCTAGTAAAATTGGTGGGTGTTACCGACTACCATCCTAAGGTTGTAGCCGGGCCCGACGGTCAACCCACACGGGGAGTACGATGAAAAAAAAATTTGAGCTTCAGTTCAATGTATGGGGAACTGACCTGATTAAGGTGGCGGGTTGAAGATGGATGTCAACTGCTAGGGATTGGCCCGCGTGGAAATCTTTAGGGGAGACCTTCGTTCACCAGTGGACATTTTAGGCTGTGATGATGATGATGTATGGGGAACCCTAAAATATATTACTACTTTTTGAAGTTTCTTGTCAATACCTCTAAGCGGTTTACAGAATACATATACTTACAAAGTTTGAATAGTGTAGTGCTTATAGTTTCGCAGAAAAAAGGGTGTGACATACACGCGGACGGACAGACAGACATACAGACTTGACGAATCTATAAGGGTTCCGTTTTTTGCCGTTTGGCTACGGGACCCTTATAAAGGAAAATCAAATAAAATAAAACAAATAATACAATAGGCGGCCGTATTGCACAAGGCAATTTCATCCAGGCAACCTAAGGATGGATAAAAAAACAGGATTTAAATGTAAAGGGGTATTTTGGTGTATTTGTTATTGAGCGACCACTAATTTAATGAAATCCACAGCTGGACATAGGTGTCCCCCATTCCCCCAAAGACATACAGGTGATACTTACAGCTTGAAATGTACTTACAGCTTACAGCTTGAAATGTACTTACAGCTTAGAGCAGCAGATACTTACAGCTTGAAATCTTTTTTAAATGTTGACTCTACTTATATGATCAGTAATAAATAATAATACATATCCACTGACATTCACACAGCGCCATCTAGCCCCAAGTTAAGCGTGAAGCCTGTAGTATGGGTACTAAACAACGGATAAACATACTAATATATATTTTTTGTAAAAACATACATATTATACATAGAAAACACCCAGACCATTACAAACAGACATGCACACAAATGTTTGTGCTTCCCGTTTTTTTGTGGCAGTTAAAAAGGAGAGATACGCCTCTCCTTTTTATCAGAAAATATTACAGCTTGGCTGTTTCGTTACTTACGTCAGAGTAGAAACTAAATATCATCACCTTCCGACGGTAGCGAAACGGCGAAGCCGTACATATGAACTGATATGTAGAATTTGTTGAAGTAAGGGTCGGTAGAGTTAGGTCGTGTAGATTCAGAAGCTTAGCTCTACATGAGATCTGATATCTTTTCACACCGCAAACCTTATGTGGTCGTCTTGACTACATTTTACATGAAATATTTTTGGTGGATGGGGTGTCTTGTCATCAGCTCATCAAACGTCCCAACCGAGGGGCACGAGCCTACCCGTATAGGGTGATTAGGCCTTAGTCGTCCACGCGGGCGCAGTGCGGGTTAGACGACTTCACGCACAACCTTTGAATCTCTTCGCAGGCGTGCGCAG
>PQWD01013817.1:0-11750 GCA_019425675.1 Leucinodes orbonalis | reverse complement strand
TTATTTTTACAATTTTATTTATATCATACAAACGTTAATAATGTGTGATAAAATTGTTCTGTGTCCAATCAGTTCTGAGTTCGTAATAAGCGAATACTTATCGAAGAGGTCAAATAGGTAATTGTCAATATTTATGACCGTTAGATTTTACTTAACACCTTGAAATCTGTATAAGTTGTATAATGACTAATATTTGGAAGGATCATTGTTAAACATATGAAAACAGTAAAAGCTATGCAATTCAATAAAATAGTAGGGTTTATGACGAAATTGGTTTCGAGAGCCTGAGCGAAAAATAGGAATCCCTCGAATCGATAAAGCATTTGAAAAGTGACATCTAGTGGCAACTTGATGTATTCATTTGTGTCATGGTTGAGACGTCGACTGCTACACCAAGAGTTCCGGGTTCAATCCCGGGCAGTACAACGCTTATGTGCATGAACTTGCCTGTATTGATTTGGGTATTTCTATTTATAATATGCGTACGAACAATATAGTTTATACCTACCCATATCCGTTGTTTAGTACCCATACTACAAGCTTCACGCTTAAATTGGCACTAGATGGCGCTGTGTAAATATCATAGGACATATTTTTTTATTTATTTTAAGTATATCCGATGTTAAGAGCGTCGGTGGCTCAGTGGTGTGGACTGTCGCCTTCCTACCGGGAGGGCTAAGGTTCAAATCCCGACACGTACCAATGTATTTTCGAATTTTCGAAAATATATGTACGTTATCCGACGCTCTTACGGTGAAGGAAAACATCGTGAGGAAACCTTCATGCACGCCTGCGAAGAGATTCGAAGGTTGTGTGTGAAGTCGTCCAATCCCCGCACTGGGCCCGCGTGGACGACTAAGGCCTAATCACCCTATACGGGTAGGCTCGTGCCCCTCGGTGGGGATGTTTAATGAGCTGATGATGATATCCGATGTTTAGTACCCATACTAAAAACGTCACGCTTAAATTGGCACTAGATGGCGCTGTGTAAATGTCAGTGGATATTTATGGTTTATTGTTGCGCAGGCGGCGCCGCGGCCGGCGGCGAGCAGCAGTACTCGCTGCGGTGGAATGACTTCCACTCGGCGATGGTGTCGTCCTTCCGGCGGCTGCGCGACGAGGAGGACTTCGTGGACGTCACCCTCGCCTGCGCCGGCGCTACTTTTACTGCACATAAGGTCCGTATTACCTCATGTTATTTTATTTATTTATTACAGTCGGCGGCTCATTGGTGTAGACTGTTGCTGTTCTGATCTAGAGGGTGCAGTTTCAAATCCCGCCACGTACCAATGTCTTTTCGAATTTTCGAAATTATATGTACGTTCATCTGACGCCACGGTGAAGTAAGGAATTCTTCGTAGGCGACGAAGAAATTCAAAGGTTGGTTAATTAAAAAAGGTTGGCAACAGGTTAATTAAATAAATATTGTATTTGCAAGGATATGATTCTGGATCTTGTTTGCAAAAGGACATATGACATTTTAAGACTATCTGAGTAAAGTTGTGAAGCTAGATGATGGTTCCAGGGGCGACCCATCTAGACTAACTCACCTGCTGCTGTACCTAAAGCAAAATATTTAGTAAACAGGCCAGTGCCTAGTATCCTTTCTATATATAATAGCAAACTGTTAAATATTTGAAGCTCTAGGACGAAAACGATACGAAAGCAAATATTGCTTAACTGATACTCGATGTTTGAAGACCTGAAGTGTGACACAGCTCTTTGCGAAAATAGATTGTATTTACTTTGTAGCGATATTGTAACTCAACTATGAAAATGGCTTTCTAAATTCCATTTTTGTTCACAGGTGGTGCTATCAGCATGTAGTCCATACTTCCGAAGGCTGTTGAAGGCGAACCCATGTCAACACCCAATCGTCATTCTGCGAGACGTTCATGACAAAGATATGGAAAGCTTACTCAGGTATGCAGATATTACCAAAGCCACTTTTTCCACAATTTCATGGGTTGGGTTGGGGTTCTAAGTTCTAAGCATATATAACATTATGGTTGGTTTTAGGTTTATGTATCAAGGTGAAGTGCATATTGGACAAGAACAACTTAAAGAGTTCCTCAGAGCGGCCCAGCTACTGCAAGTACGAGGGTTGACTGACGTGCCCGCACCAGCGCCGATTCCTACTTTGGACCAGAAGGCTTCACCGGTTAATGTAATGATCACTTTTTATTACTATTCTATTTAATTGTACACCACGTTGGGCGCCAATAATTAGTCGTTTAGCGTATTATTTTTCGATGAAGATGTAATCAATGCCCAGAGTACTAGGATTTCAATGATTAAAAATATCGAATTCTAGAAATTAAATATATCAAGAACGTTTGCTAAGTACCCAACAACATATAGGTACATATATTTTTTGAGTTTCGCAATAACTTATTCTATGTGTGCATAATGTAGATATGTGATTATTATATTATCTATTATTAGGTATATTCTACTCATCGTCATTAAGGGTCACCGTGACTTTATCCACCACCTAAGCCATTTGGCGCACATCTATACATAAAAAAAATAGGCGTGTCTGTTTGTAGCTTCGTCACGTTAGCGAACTTAAAGAAGCGATTTTAATAAAATTTGATATTAAGTTAGCTAAAACCCTGTAAAAATGCATAGGCTACGATTCACTGCTGGAGAATATCTAATCAATCAATCGATCAACCCACCATCGTTTACTGCTGAACATAGGCCTTCCCCAATGAGCACCAACCATCCCGGTCCTGAGCACTCACGATAGGAGTTGCCCCGCATCCACTTCCAACAGTCACCCATACCTTATACCACGAGTAAATCTGCAGGGCACAACTAATATAGTATATATATATTATACTTGTGTGCATATATATATATATATATATATATATATATATATATATATGTGACGTGTGACTAGTTCTTGTTGTTTATTGTATGTGAATTTGTGTCGATTGCAATGGAATACAAATTAGCAATAAGATAACTGCACAATATTACAAGTATAACTGAATAGTTAGTTCATCATCATCATCATCAGCTCATTAAACGTCCCCACCGAGGGGCACGAGTCTACCCGTATGGGGTGATTAGGCCATAGTCGTCCACGCGAGCCCAGTGCGGATTGGACGACTTCACGCACAACCTTCGAATCTCTTCGCAGGCGTGCATGAAGGTTTCCTCACGATGTTTTCCTTCACCGTAAGAGCGTCGGATAACGTACATATAGTTTTCGAAATTTCGAAAATACATTGGTACGTGTCGGATTTGAACCTCAGCCTCCCGGTAGGAAGGCGACAGTCCACCCACTGAGCCACCGACGCTTTCACGGTATATGTTAGTTACCGTGCCAAAAATAAATGAATATATGATGGTGATTTGTGTGAACAGTCAGCATCATCATGGACGGAGACGGGCAGCGGCGGGTCCCGCGAGGGCCGCGAGTCGACGCGCGAGGGCCGGCGCTCGCGGAGGCCGGAGGAGGGCTCCACCAGCACTCCTCCGCCCAAACGCGCCAGGTCCTCTGATTTATATCAAGCACAAATGAAGTCCAGGTAACTGGCAATTTAGTTTCATAGTAACTTGATATGCCGTTGGAAATCAAAAAATGGAAAGTAAACAAAAACTTCTGGCCGTCTTCAAGGCAAGAGTGAATAGGCTTGTTATTATGCAGGCATGATCCATCTAGGCCGCATCATCACTTACCACCAGGTGAGATGGCGGTCCAATGTCTGCCTATAAATGATAAAAACACAATTTGTTAGCAGTGTGTTTAAATTAATGTTTCGTTACATTATGCTTTTCAACAGAAAAAAAAGGCAGAAACAATAGATCTTCTGTCTGTATTATGGAATTCAATGGCTGAATCTGAATGAAATTATTGCAGAACTCACAATACTATAAATAAACTATCCATCTATTCTAAGCTGCACGGAAATTTGATTAACTAATTGTGTTATCAAAAACTTTTTGAAGACAACAACACTACTCCTAAAAAACAGATTTCCTATTAATTTTCTAGCGATAAAATTCTAGCTGTTATGGAGTCCCTTCTCTAACAAAGAATATGTTGCACAGGACGGAACAGTTCTTAGCAGCTACAGGCTCAAGTCCAGAACGACTCGGCACCAACGGTCACGAGCTGACTCTGTTCAGTCAGGCCTTGGATAACGCACAGGGCGTACACCTATCAGGAGTCTCTAATAACTTGGTAAGTTCTTATAAGTTTTCGTCCAAATTTTACACTTTTTCATACAGCATCAATTGATCGCCGGATTAACAAAGCCTTCTGAAATGGAATTGTCATATTTTTAATACAATACTCTCTATATCCAGCAATATCTTTTGAAACCCAGAAAAATCGCACAAAGTGACCTTCAATATGGTCTGCCTTCCGGATAGACCATAAACACGGATAGAATGAGCGATTTCGCGAATAAGGACAAATAAAACTGTAGGTTGTTTCCAGAAAAAATCCAATATCTACTAAGGTGCTTGCAGCTTTGAAACATAACCGTAACCAGCAGGCTGCAAAACTTAAGTGACATAAAAGACATACCTACACATAGTTATTATGGCAAACACATATTTATGACAATTTTTATGCAAATGTATGGCTCTCCCAGGCATACTTTTGCATGAAAAAGTGGTAGACTCCGTAATGAGTCGTCTAAATAAGTACCACCCCAGTGCCAGATACCGTCCCCTGAAATATAAATGTTACGCACTTCTTTGTTTCGGGATAAGGGTACTGTAACTAGCAAAATTACCGGGTAAAAGAGACCTAACATCAGTTGTTGACTTAATTCAATGCTGCTCTGTCATGGCAGGCTATTATGTGAGCGTCCTGGCCGTACTGTATACTTTGCAACATAAAAAACCTATAGAATAGTAAAAAAATCTGCAGTTGGGGCTCAGTAAGACTGACACCATACTATTTCCAGTCGGGCGACGGCGAGGAGTCGTCATCAGACGCTGGTGCAAGCGACACGGAGGGCGAGACTCGTGCAAAGCAAGAACCTTTGGACTACGACGACCCTGCCACCATGGCCAACACCAACGGATCGCTGCCACACAACTTCCCCGGACTGCTGAATTTGCCAGGTTATTTGCGATAAAGTTTTTCATATATGTTGGTGGAACAACGATGGAAACATCAATCGATTTGGCATGTAAACAGTTTTTTTGCTTTGAAAAATGGAGTCATAAGTTCCGCAGCTTTGTGGTGTGAATAAAGATTCTTGAAGAACATTTTCAGATGAGATTTCAACGTGGTTTTGTAACACGGGAAGTTAGCTCGTTTGAATTACAGAGTCTTGGGTTTGGGATTGAAATAAGTATTGGGTAGAAAATCGCTTTGGCTTTGAACGAATTTATTATAATTTTATAAAACATGAATATTTTACCCACAGGTTTCCCAGGACTGCCAGGACCATCGGGCATGGGCGACAACTCCTATGGTGAGTATCAGCCTTACTCACTAATCATAACTGATCACATGACTCAATGATATCACATTTACCGACGTCAGAAGTAATATAGGCGCAGAACAATGAAAAAGCAATTAAAAATTACCAGAACGAGTAAATACTAATCTAACCACTCATAATGACATATACCAAACAAAGAAGCGAATCGTATCATTAATTGTACATTATTGAGTCATGTAGTGCACGCCGTCAACAACACTAACAATCGAATAACGAGAATAATACCTAACCTATTAATTGCGCTATTAAACCGTTAGATAAATCGCATCGGCCCAATGTGCCGCTAGGGTTGGTAGCAACAATGGAAGTTAGGACGAGGTTAGGCCCGAGGGTAGAGGAGCGGGTAGGGCAGGCGTGAGTGGCACTGAACGCGAGTCGTCTGCCCCAGGAGCGGGCTGGGCGGGCGGCGAGTGCGCGCTGGGCGCGGAGGAGCGGTTCCCGTTCGGCGGGGGCGGCGGGGGCGGGGGCGGGGGCCCGGCCTACGCTAACGGTGAGGCCGGCAGCGCCAAGCCCGCGTGCCCCGACTGCGGCAAGCGCTACAGCAACAACAGCAACCTCAAGCAGCACCGCCTCAACGTGCACGCCGCACACGGCCTCGCGCACCGCTGCCCCGTCTGCGGCAAGCGCTTCAAGACCCGCCAGTACATGCAGATACACATGAACTCCATCCACGGCGTCAAACAGAGGAGGCGCGACCCCGCCCCGTCCGCCGCCGCATGCCACCGATACACACACGATACCGCTTACCGATCTTCCCCGGCCTGTGACTAACCGCCGCCTCTGTGTTACAGGGGCGGCTCTGGCGGGCGGGGCGGCGATGGGCTACCGGCCGCAGTGCCCCCTGTGCGGCCGCGTCTACTCCTCCACCTCCAACCTGCGCCAGCATATGCTCAATGTGCACTCGCAGACCGACCGCGACCAGTGGTTCCCTTGCCAGCACTGCGGCAAGAAGTGCAAAACCAAGCACTACCTGATCAACCACCAGCTGCAAGCGCACGGCATCCGCCAGCGCCAGAACTCTTAGAGACGGCGAGACGCCGAGCGGCCGAGCCCCGCGCGCCCGCTCGGCGCCTGGTGGACCCCGCCCTCGCTCCACCCGCCATACGATGCGAACACTCGTGCCAATGGACTTACGTAATCGACGACATTACGGAACCCTATATCGATAAATTATATATGACGTAATATTTTTAGAGAGTTTATTGGGAACGTCGCGGGAAGTGGTATGTGTGGAGTCGCCGGGTTTGAAGTCCGTATCGTGAATACCGAAAGATTGACGCGTAGGATTGGCAAGGAGGCTGGAGGCAGGCCCGGCGGACTTCCCAAAGTCTGGCGTAACCGCACACGCAACAAGCACCGCCGCCAACCTGACAAAATGAAGACGCTCCACTGGAGCTGCGGCTGGGATTCCCACAGCTGGAAAGAGCGAGCGTGATGCGAGACGATGACGAAAAACGGCTGTGAAACGGAACTATTCGTGGGCTTATGATTTTATGGGGAGAAGCGGAGAACAATGATCTCTGGATGCATTTTCATATAACGGTGTCACGTTCATAAGTAATGTATAAAGCGGTAGAATAAATCGACTGAAAATTATTTTTGTAGTAGAATAGACTGATATTGTTTAAGTAAGGATATATAATGTAAGCGCATTATGACATGTGATGATTGGTGCCATTGATAGATTACGAAGTGCAACTAAGGATGTGGATCATTCTATGACTTCCCGAACGTCTTAACTTCCATTGTTGGCTGCGGGCCCCGCGGGGCGGTTTGGAGCCGCCGGCCTTTCTCTCACCTTCGGTACAATGGTTTTCATTATTTTATCGTATAGAATAGCGTATATTTTATAATTTAACAAGCCAGTAGTTGTGATGTCGTTTAGAAACGTACTTTATGCAAATATTTAATCGATCGAAAGCCATCGTACCGAGTCTTCTTTACTTGTCTTTATACTTTCGACCATAGATAAGACAATACGAAATAGAGTAACAATATCGAATGCCTTTAAAGCAATAGTTAAGAATGTGTTTCTTCCAATGATAGAGTATTTATTTTCGAAAGTTGTTCATGACGCCATTAACGCAAGTGCACAATCCAAAACATATCTAGTCAATGTAGACAAACATACGGAAATACAAGATGGATTTATTTAAACTTTAATGTAAATAGACAATTCCATTCGCATATATTTTCGTATCGATAAACACCAAGCGAAAACTATATTTTAGTGTAAACGTTTTGTTATAAACAAATATAATATTTAAAATTAGACACAAATAGACTGGACTCGTTTTTAAACATTTATATTTATTGTAATAAGTATATAGAAATATATTTAAGTAGGCGATTTCAATGCAATAATAATATATAGCCTTAAAGTTTCATGGAATTAGGTAATCGGTCTATAGAGCCTTGCCGATGGATAGTCGTCAAAGTAAATTATGTATATCTTAACTCGTATGGATAATTCGAAACACCATTCCAACATTTACATGCAAGTAATTGTAGGTGTGAAACGGCTGTTCACGTATTATGGGGATGGCTACAGCCACCAGTTAGTCGACATTAATAATAATAACTGGCAACTTTAAAAAATATGTATGTAATAATAAAAAATATGGCAATACTACTTAGTAGATTGGCTTACAAAAAAAAAAATAGAAAAAACTTAATTCTAATCAGCTCAAAGCCGGTGGATGTAGTCAACTTCTCATATAAATTAAATCAGTAGTCTACAGAAGTTGCCTTTAAAATATATGCGATAGGAACCGCGACGTATAGATCTCCAAAGTATAAAGATATTGGTTAATTAACTTAGCGAGTAGATGAAATTGTTCCTGACGCCTGAGAGGCAAGCTCGTATATCTTATTATAGGTAATATTAAGGTACAATATATAATTAGTAATCAATAACCAAATGTTCAATGTGAGTAAACGATACTAGTTGCGATTGTATTAGTGATACGATATATACGTAATAATTTAATTTTTACCCGAAGAAAAGTGTCTGCTTATATAAATACATATACAATAAAACTACCAAGTAGAATATGCCTGTTTCTAATCTCTTACCATATATTCATTAACATATTATTTTCATTGGACAAAGGTAAGCATGATCGCTTATAGCTGTGCTCTGAAATATGCGACGCAGTAACCATTTAGAAAAAAATTGCTCTGATGGGAAACAATAGAAATTAGACAAATTCAGTCGAATAGTAAGGATAAGTTATCACTGTTGTAGATTAGTAAAAATATATATAATTATAATTGACGACTCAAAATTACTTGTAAAAGATTGATCCCAACAACGACAACTCAGCCTAAGCCAAGGCTAGTGGTCGTTACATCCCAATAATGATAGTTCGAGTTGCATTGAGTGCATTGACTCTTATACAGATGCACGCATAATTCAGCGCACTGCAAAATCAATTTTATTTCAAAGAGCTGTGAGTTAACATTGTGAGTTGTCAACAGGCTGCAGGCGTACCCAGGACCTGCTGCGCGTGCGAGCCACCGACCCTCGGCCGTGCCCCAAGTGCGGGAAGATATATCGCTCGGCGCACACGCTACGTACACACTTGGAGGACAAACACACCGTCTGCCCTGGATATCGGTATGTATGCTTTGTTTAATGCCACGTTAAGCGGTTAATATATTGTTAAATTGATACACCAAGGGTTCGATCCCGGGCAGTACAATCATTTTTGTCATCAACATGTCTGTTTGCATTGGTCTGGGTGAATTCAATGTATAATATATGTGTATTTGCAAAAATAAGTATATAAGTATGTTTATGCTTAGTTTGGGACTAGATGGCGCTGTGTGAATGTCAGTAAATATTTATTCATTTTCTTGTAAAATTTTAAATCTGACTCAATAATTATGTTGGCATTTTAATTTGGCTATTGTATTATCCTGTTTTAATAAGATTGCAATTTATTTATTGATATTTAAATTATACATGTATATTAAACACAATGTATATTGTTTGTGAATAAATGAATTGAATATAAATAAATAAATAAAATAAATATCCACTGACATTCACACAGCGCCAGCTAGCCCAAACTAAGCCGAAGCCTTTAATATGGATACTAAATAACGGATAAACATACTGTTTTGTAGATACGTACATATTATACATATAAACACCCAGACCAATATACTAATGTAGTAGTAATGAGTTCCAGCAGTGTGTGAGTGAGTATATGGTTGTTGCAGTTGCGTGCTATGCGGCACGGTGGCGAAGTCTCGCAACTCGCTGCACTCGCACATGTCGCGCCAGCACCGCGGCATCTCCACCAAGGACCTGCCCGTGCTGCAGATGCCGACGCGCTTCGACCCCGAGCTAGCCAGCCAGTCAGTACTACTATCATTCGAGACTCAGCGTTGATCCTTACTTAAATTGAGTTAGAAAGAGATTAGTGCTATATCCGATTAATATCGGCATCCCTTTCTAACTCTATTTTAGAAATAATCAATGCTTGAATCTCTAGAATACGAGCCTATGTGCAATGCTTTTGACTTTTTGATGAATGAGATCAGATATACAATTATTTTGGTGAAAAATCCTAATCCTGTGATCCGAAAATGTTGCCACTGTGCGGTAGCTATCTTGTAAGTTTCCAGTGTCCTTCCAATTTAACTGCCTATCTTACAGCGATAAACTTAAACGATACCTTAGATTTAGAAGAGTGGTCCGTGGTCTAGTTGGCACAGCATTCGGCTGCGTGCCCTAGAGAGGAGTTTATTTAGACATTGCAGGCTGAATCACTGGATTTTCCGAAAAGAAAGATAATACCGTGTTTCAGAGGCACGGTAAGCCGTGAATAGGTTAGAATAGATGGGTCATAGGATGGTAGTCGTTAACACTACCAATCCACATTGGGACCGCGTGGTTGGTTACAGCCCAATCTTCCCATAGATATGCTGTTCAGAATGGCCTGTGCCCTGCATTGGGATATTATAGGCTAATGATTATGAGATTCAAAAGTGCCCTTTTAGCATAAAAGTGTTTGTTTAGACTACTAGCAAAAGCGGGCGTGAAGGTGTCCCCTGAGCAGCTGCGAGCGCGCGCGTCCCCACGGCCCGCGGCGCTCCGACATCAAGCTGGACGCCAAGTCCGCCGCCTCCGAGACCAGCTCCGTGTGCGGGGACCCCGACAACGACGACCTCAGCCAGTCCAGATACCAGGACCTGCCCGTCTCACCGCCACGTAAGCACCATTCACTATACCTAGAGTTGCCAACTATAGGTACTGGTGTTCACTGAATTAATCTTTTTACTGTTGTACATAAAAGTATACGAAATACTGTTTTTAACGTGCAAACACATAATATTAAGTGTTATACTTCAACGCGCACTTATTAATAAATGGCAACAGAGAATAATAGATTAAAATTAATAAAAAATTTGCTCCTCATTTATTTTGAGTTATAATATATGCTGAGGCGTATGAAATTTTTAAAAAAGATTGTAAATTTGTTAGTTTTGCTAGAAGTTCTAAAACAACTTATATGTCACACTGCAACACGATTTGCAACTATGAAAAAAATTATCAAAGACATATGTTCGTGTTTAAATATTTACAGCTCACTTTATATCTCTGAAAGATCTGCTGAATAGCACTTGCTTATTTTGAGAGTTAATTCACTTTGTGTACTTAGCCTTCAAGGTCAATTAAACATTAAAATTCACTTTGTGGTAAATATCTTTAGAGCGGGAGAAGAGTATCTTCTCCCGCGCGTAGTGTGTATACACTGCTTTAAGTATGGTAACATCCTCTGGCAAAGCAGCAATGGATATTGCCAGCCAGGAAACTCATTCCGAACAAAGTGCCCCAATACCAGCAGCACGTATATAATATATAGAACACACGTATGCAAGTATATAACAAGCTCACTATATCCTCCAGACATAAACAACCTGGCGAACACGACGATAACCAAAGTGCCGGCGGTGCGAGCGGTTACCGCCAAGGCGGTGGAGAACTCGCACGCGCTCGCCCTCAAGCACGACGACTACCCGCCGCCGTACGGCAACTCCGCTATACTCGACACATACATGCAGTACTTCGGGGAGAACTTATTTGGTAAGTCTGCTTATTACAGATATAACAGCATCGGCTAAGTCATCATCATCATCAGGGCATATGCATTCCCGTACAGTAAAGCTATGTGGGCCAACTTGAATATAAGTATCTGAGATGATATTTTGTACCTACAAAATCAAACTCAGCCCAATTTACTTTTGGAATTTTTCAAATAA